>JARQOD010002537.1:0-76398 GCA_033576555.1 Oophaga sylvatica | reverse complement strand
ACTGGCCGGCGGCGGCAAGGTGGGGGAACGCTGGTGGTAAGTGTGCTCCAATATGGAGCTGAAGATACCACCGAAGATGGGGGGGGCATAATGTGTGAGTATGGGGGGGTGAATTTAGAGTGGGGATGGGGGGTTACTTTATGTGTGGGGGATTTGGGGATTGGGGGCTATTTTATGTGTGGGGGCTGGGGATTTGGAGTGGGGATGGGGGACTATTTTATGTGTGGGGGCTGGGGATTTGGAGTGGGGATGGGGGGCTATTTTATGTGTGGGGGATTTGGAGTGGGGATGGGGGACTATTTTATGTGTGGGGGGATTTGGAGTGGGGATGGGGGGCTGTTTTATGTGTGGGGGGATTTGGAGTGGGGATGGGAGGCTATTTTATGTGTGGGGGGATTTGGAGTGGGGATGGGGGGCTATTTTATGTGTGGGGGCTGGGGATTTGGAGTGGGGATGGGGGTATTTAATATGTGTGGGGGATTTGAGGGTACTGAAGAGTATGTATGTATGAGGAAACAGTATGGGGGATGGTTGCAGATGTATGGGTGAACGGGTGAATGTATGTGGACACAGTATGGGGAGTCGGGTATGTGTGAGCAGACAGTATAGTGAGGGGGTAAATTTATGAGGAGACAGTATGCTGAACAGGGGGATGTGTGAGGAGGGAGGGGAATAGTGTGAGGCGACAGTATATTACAGATATTTTTATTTAGGGGCATTATAATGACTCTTCTGTCTTTAAGGGCATCGTGCAGAGAGTTGGTGCAGAAGAGGGAGAAGATGGAGGTCTGCAGAGACAGCTGTGGATGAGAAAACTCATCATGGGATCTTGACAAGATGAAGAAAAGAAGAACGACTCCATAGACAGCGTCATCTATAAGGTACCTGGATGTAAATATTATTTGTGAAATTGACTAATTCTCATGTTTTTATTTGTTAGGAGCATTAAAGGGGTTCTCCAGGTCTGTGTCACATAGAATGACTGCAGACTCAGCACAAACCTGGAGAACCCCTTTAATGCTCCTAACTAGAGTTGAGCGATACTTTCCGATATGCTAAAGTATCGGAATCGGAATGGTATCGCCGATATCACTAAAAAATCGGCGATACCCGATACCGATACCGGAAGTCCCATGTAAGTCTATGGGAACAAAATATCGCAACTAAAAAAACCCCATTCTTTCCTTGTAAACACTAAATATACACACATAGAATACATATATATATATATACATGTCATTGTGACATATATATATACATATATGTATAGTTTATACACTTCTACATAGTAAAATATCCTTTGATTCAATTGCCGGGTAAAGCCGGCTTCAGTGAAAAGACAGAAGCACCCGACATGAAATGACACTTGGTGTACATAGGGTTAAACATTTCTTTTCATGTCCTTTGCTATCTAATTTGCACAAACAATTAAATCAGACTATGTGTGCAAAATTTCACACCTGTAGGGGTTAATTAAAGGTGTAAATTCGTTGTAAAAAAAACGGACTTTTTTGCTACGAATTTACACCTTTAATTAACCCCTAGAGGTGTGAAATTTTGCACACATAGTCTGATTTAATTGTTTGTGCAAATTAGATAGCAAAGGACATGAAAAGACATGGTTAACCCTATGTACACCAAGTGTCATTTCATGTCGGGTCACCCGACATGAAATGACACTTGGTGTACATAGGGTTAAACATTTCTTTTCATGTCCTTTGCTATCTAATTTGCACAAACAATTAAATCAGACTATGTGTGCAAAATTTCACACCTCTAGGGGTTAATTAAAGGTGTAAATTCGTTGTAAAAAAAACGGACTTTTTTGCTACGAATTTACACCTTTAATTAACCCCTAGAGGTGTGAAATTTTGCACACATAGTCTGATTTAATTGTTTGTGCAAATTAGATAGCAAAGGACATGAAAAAACATGGTTAACCCTATGTACACCAAGTGTCATTTCATGTCGGGTTCTGCATTTTCACAAAAGCCGGCAATTGAATTAGCGGCTATTATACTATGTAGAAGTGTATGAACTACAAATATAAATATATATATATATGTGTCACAAATTCAATGACATGTATATATATATATGAGGTGTAAAATTGCTGAAAAAAAATGCGTGGGCTCCCGCCCTATTTTCGCAACCAGACAGACAAAGCCAGTGAGTGGGGGCAGATAATAATAGCCCAGAGAGGGACCATTATTTTTGCCCCCCCCCGGCTACTAACATCTGCCCCCAGACACCCCAGGAAAGACAAATCTATAATTAGATTCGCCCTTTCTGGCACTTTGCCCGTCTATTCCCATTGCCCTGTAGCGGTGGCGAATGGGTTAATATGGGGTTAAAGCCACCTTGCTATTGAAAGGTGACCTTAAGCCAGGTTAATAATTGAGAGCTGTCAATTAGACAACTATCAATTATTAATCCTATTGCATGAAATAAAAATAAAACACACACACTTTAATTAAAAATCATTTTAATGAAATAAAGACACATGTTTTTGATCATCTTTTATTTTACTGCAAAAACCATTTCCTGTAATAAAAATAAAATAAAAAAGCAAAATTATTCTTACCTATCCCATGCACAGTCAGGTCCCACGGTGTAATCCTTCAGAAAGGGTTAATGTTTACTGCAGGGACCGCAGCTAATGCTGCAGCCTCACAGTAAACCCCAAATGAATGAGCTCCTCTCCTGCCTGACAGGAGAGTAAAGGCTGGGTGTCACATAACGATACACCAGCGATCCCGACAACGATATGCACTTGTCAGGATCGCTGGTGTATCGCTACATGATCGCTGCTGAGCTGCCAAACAGGCAGCTCAGGCAGCGATCTGGGACAGCGACACTGCGGGTAACATCGCTTAAGGGCCCGTCTCACATAGCGATATCGCTACCGAGATCGCTGCTGAGTCACTAGTTTTGTGACGCAGCAGCGAGCTCACCAGCGATATCGCTGTGTGTGACATTCAGCGACGATCAGCCCCCCTGCGGGTATCGCTGATCGTCGCAGAAATGTCAGGACCTTTTTTTGATCGCTGGTTTCCCTCTGACAGGCACGCATCGCTGCGTGTGACAGGCGGGAAACCAGCGATCAAAGGTCCTGACATTTCAGCGACGATCAGCGATACCCGGCAGGGGGGCTGATCGTCGCTGAATGTCACACACAGCGATATCGCTGGTGAGCTCGCTGCTGCGTCACAAAACTAGTGACTCAGCAGCGATCTCGGTAGCGATATCGCTATGTGAGACGGGCCCTTAAGTGGAAAGCTTAATTGATTGCTTTCCACTTTCACTTCAGGTCAGCCAGGGACACAATCAGTGACATCAGAGGGAACTGATTAACAAAAATAGGGGTTCCCTTCGAAAAAAAAAATGGCGTGGGGTCCCCCCTATTTTTGTTAACCAGCCAGATGAAGCAGACCGCTGAGGCCTGGATTTTCGGGCTGTTAAGGAGCCAAGATCCATGGACCTTGCCAGCCTGATAATACCAGGCCACAGCAGTCTGCATATCTTGGCTGATTAACAAAAATAGGGGATCCCCTCGAAAAAAATTGGCGTGGGGTCCCCCCTATTTTTGTTAACCAGCCAGATGAAGCAGACCGCTGAGGCCTGGATTTTCAGGCTGTTAAGGAGCCAAGATCCATGGACCTTGCCAGCCTGATAATACCAGGCCACAGCAGTCTGCATATCTTGGCTGATTAACAAAAATAGGGGATCCCCTCGAAAAAAATTGGCGTGGGGTCCCCCCTATTTTTGTTAACCAGCCAGATGAAGCAGACCGCTGAGGCCTGGTTTTTCAGGCTGGTAAGGATCCAATATCCATGGACCTTGCAAGCCTGATAATACCAGGCCACAGCAGTCTGCTTAGCTTGGCTGATTAACAAAAATAGGGGATCCCCTCGAAAAAAAAACGGCGTGGGGATCCCCCCTATTTTTGTTAACCAGCCAAGTAAAATGCAGACTGCTGCGGCCTGGTATTAAAAGACTGTCAAGGCCCATGGATTTTGGCCCTCAACAGCCTGATAATACCAGGCTACAGCAGCCCCACATTTGGCGCATCAAAAGATGTGCCAATTGTGGCACTTTACCCGGCTCTTCCCACTTGCCCTGTAGCGGTGGCAAGCGGGGTAATAAGGGGTTAATGTCACCGTTGATTGCACGGTGACAATAAGCCCGGTTAATAATGGATAGGCGTCAATAAGACACCGATCCATTATTAATCCCAAAGTTATTAAATGTATAAAAAAAAGACAAAGCAAGAAAAAAGTATTTTAATGAAATAAAAGAGACAACACAGTTTTCATTTCTTTTATTATACACTCATTCCTGCGACGCCATCGATCTCCTGTAAAAAAAGAAAAAAAACAAACCAACAGTATACCACCTGTCCGACGCAGTCCATAACGATAGTCCCACGACGATCCAGCTCTGCTACATCGCAATGACAGGCAGAGCCTGTCATCGCAACGCAGCACAGCTGATTACCTGCTTCCCCGGCGGTGACGTCATCGGACTGACTGCTTTACGGCCGGGATTACCCAGCAGTCACTGCAGTTATCGCGAGAAACTGCATGTGACCGCCGGGGAGAAGAGGATGGCGGCCATGAAGCAGTCCAGGACGTGACCGCCGGAGATCTTCTGCCAGGTAAGTGCCGCTGACTCCTGACAGACCCGACAGACGGACACTGACAGTGACAGTGACATCCCGATTCCGGTATCCGATAAGACGAAAATATCGGAACTCGGAATCGGAATTCCGATACAGCTAATATCGGCCGATACCCGATATTTGCAGTATCGGAATGCTCAACACTACTCCTAACATAAATAAAAACATGAGAATTAGTCAATTTCTGAATTCTCACAGTGCGCATTGCACGCTGTTAGGATTTTCTCGTGCCGGTGATTTACATACATGCGGTCACATGCTGACTAGACATGTGTGGCCTCACTCAATGAAAATGAACGGAGCGAGGCCGGGCACGTCTAGTCGGAATGTGGCCAGAAGTATATAAATCACATGCTTGTGCTGACATGACCGTGTACTCTCGCCACCGGTAATGGAGAATCCTAAAAGTGTGCAGAGCATTAGTTGTGAGAATTCAGAAGCTGCAATGTCAGGATTCAGCTCTGCAGGTTCCAGCAGTCATCACATGGACACTTCACTCATATGCGATTTTCATACTTATGGTCCTGTGACAACGAGCTTCTCCTCCTGCTTCTCTCAGTTTTTCACTGAACATTGAGAGCATTAGGGAGAGCAGCTCGTCGGTACATGACTAAGTGTGCAAATCGCATGTGTGCAGGGGGGAGGGCGCCAAAACAAATTCTTGCCCCGGGTGCCAGAAAGCCTAGATACGCCTCTGGCCGCAACACACCGCCAGCCCCAGCCCCCGTGGACTGATCTCTGCAGTGCGGCGATTGGGTAGCGGCGCGCCGCGGCCATCTTCAGTCACGAGGAGGAGCTGAAGAGAGAGGAGAGAGCAGAGGCTGCGAGGCAGAGCTGCAGAGTCTCTGAGGTACTGTGTGTGTGAGCAGCTAGCTGCCTGAGCTGCGGCGCTACCTGGGGCTGGCCCGGCCTGGAGACTATTTGGGCAGTATGTGCTAAGTTCTATTTGGGCAGTGAGTGTAGTATGTCACTGTATTATTTGGGGCTGGGCAGTGGGCCCTCAGCACTGTATGACAGTGTGAGCAGCTGCCTGAGCTGCGGCGCTGCCTGGGCTGGCCTGGCCTGGAGACTATTTGGGCAGTATGTGCTAAGTTCTATTTGGGCAGTGAGTGTAGTATGTCACTGTATTATTTGGGGCTGGGCAGTGGGCCCCCAGCACTGTATGACAGTGTGAGCAGCTGCCTGAGCTGCGGCGCTGCCTGGGGCTGGCCTGGCCTGGAGACTATTTGGGCAGTATGTGCTATTTGGGCAGTATGTCACTGTATTATTTGGGCACTGTATGAGGTATTATATGAGCACTATGTGATGATATTATTTGGGCACTGTATTGTTTGAGCATTATGTGACGGTATTATTTGGGCACTCTGTGACTGTATTATTTGGGCATTGTATTATTTAGGCACATTCAGTGCCAGGAGCCCTTCCTTCTTGCCTGCGGCTCCTTAGCTGCTGCAGAACCTCATTTTAAAGAGGGAAGGGAAGGAGAGTGGAGTGGTTTTTGTGAAGCTATGAGGGGCTGCCTTGCTGCTGCAGAACCTGTTTTTGCCTAAAACCTTTTATGTGGAAAAAAATTAATCACACCTGGATCCTGCAGTTCCTCCAGGACTACAAGTCCCAGCAGAACGTGGGGAGCAGTGATGTAATCCTTCAGCCTCTGACTAGCTATACCTCCCCCCTTCTTTAAAAAGAGGTTCTGCAGCTGCGGAGGGAACATATATGTATGAATCACAACCCAGCTGCTGCAGAACCTCTTGAGGGAATCCCATTCCGCAGGCTTCGGGGGTGTGGCTTCAAAAATGGGTGTGGTTTAAAAATGGGTGTGGCTTAAAAATGGATGTGGTTTACCAATGCACAAACACAGAACCTGTTGTTAAAAATTTGAATCCCACCCCTGTATATATATATATATATATATATTCATATAGATAGATGGTGATATATATATTAATTGCACCAAATGGAATATCAATGTTGAATTTCGCCTGTATATCAAAACATATGTGAAATAAATCAGCCTATACAAATCTTGAACGATCTTTGTGCATTCAATGTTAATGAATTAAGGTACAATAAGCATTTTAAGGGCTTCGAAAAAGCTTCTATCAAAGTAAAGTGCAAAAACAGTGCAATAATAGTACAGGACAACCCTGCTTCTATGCAAATGTAGGATTGAATGGAATGTTCACCATATTTATATAGGTAGGTAATAGTATATGTGTTAATTATACCAAATGGAATACCAACATTGAATTACACATAGTATATATCAGAATATATATGAAATAAAATAAGTCAGCCTATACAAATCTTGAACAGTCTCTATGCATGCAACATTTTTGCAAAAGATGAATTAAAGTGCAATAAGCATTTTGAGAGCTTCAGAAAAAAGCTTCTATATATATATATATATATATATATATATATATATATACATCACAACATGTCATTGAAAAGATGGAATATCTCTATCAAAGTAAAGTGCAAAAATAGTGCAATAATAGTACGAGACAACCTTGCTTCTATATAAATGCTGAGATGAATAGAATGGCCATGAATAGACTAAATGTGGGTCATTTGTTATTAGGGACAAAAGTCCTCATGAATCCAACCTGACATGTGGCCAAAAAAGGAAGCAAGAGAGATTGAATAAAAATGGCTGATGGATATTACCTGCAGTGAACCCGGCACCCCACATGTCAGGTTGGATTCATGAGGACTTTTGTCCCTAATAACAAATGACCCACATTTAGTCTATTCATGGCCATTCTATTCATCTCAGCATTTATATAGAAGCAAGGTTGTCTCGTACTATTATTGCACTATTTTTGCACTTTACTTTGATAGAGATATTCCATCTTTTCAATGACATGTTTTGATGTATATATATATATATATATATATATATATATATATATATAGAAGCTTTTTTCTGAAGCTCTCAAAATGCTTATTGCACTTTAATTCATCTTTTGCAAAAATGTTGCATGCATAGAGATTTGTTCAAGATTTGTATAGGCTGACTTATTTTATTTCATATATATTCTGATATATACTATGTGTAATTCAATGTTGGTATTCCATTTGGTATAATTAACACATATACTATTACCTACCTATATAAATATAGTAAACATTCCATTCAATCCTACATTTGCATAGAAGCGGGGTTGTCCTGTACTATTATTGTACTGTTTTTGCACTTTACTTTGATAGAAGCTTTTTCGAAGCCCTTAAAATGCTTATTGTATCTTAATTCATTAACATTGAATGCACAGATATCGTTCAAGATTTGTATAGGCTGATTTATTTCACATATGTTTTGATATACAGGCGAAATTCAACATTGATATTCCATTTGGTACAATTAATATATATATCACCATCTATCTATATGAATATATATATATATATTTTTTATTGCCTTTCTGCAGTGTCCCTTTCTTTTGCATTGGTTTGTCTCCATTTTTTATCCAATTTTGTGATGTTTTAATCTTACTTCAATAAAACATAACTTTTATGATCGTATAGCTTCTCTTTCTCCTTTGTGATGTTTCTATTAAACAGAAGCTGATGTTTAAATAGGCATAATATTTTTGTGAATAAAAACTGCTGAGAACCAGCTGACGGTACAGGAACCCGGATGGGTAGCAGAAGGTACAAGAGCCAATAGAAGTAACGAGGACCAGCTGACTGTGCTGGAACCCGGAGGGGCAGCAGAAGAAACAGAGCCAATGGCACAACGAGGACCAGCTGACGGTACTGGGACACGGTTACTAAGCAGGAGGTACCTGTGCTAGAAAGCACAACCAAGGACCAGCAGACGTTGCTGGAACTCGGATACCGAGACGGAGGCACCTAGGCCAAAGGCACTGCCGAGAACCAGCTGACGGTACTGGAACCCGGATGGGTAGCAGAAGGTACACATGAAAAATAAAGTTGCAAGGCCGCGAGCTGGCCGCAGTTACCGAATCCCACAGTCCTACAGGGGGGTGCTTGTCCTATTGGCATTACGAAGACAGCCTTTATTTCCATATCCCGCAGCCCACATAGGAAGCACCTAAACTGCAGGCACATAGAGTCGGCTAACCGACCGCAACACGACAGGACAACGTATGGAGGCAAAGTGACGTTGACACTGCCTGGAAACAGCTGGCGTGCTGTAACCTGTGGCAGGAGGAGTACCCGTGCCAAAGACACTTCTGAGAGCAACTGGCGATGTTGGAGCCCAGGGATGAGAATAGAAACAGAGTGGAGGCAGAGGACAATTTGAGCAAGTTGAAAATCTGGACTTTGTGAGTGTGGACAGAGCAGGAAACATTGCCAGCTACACACTGGGGATCAGTGACATTACTGAACCCCAATAACACGGAGCTAGTGTTGACTGGCAGACGGCACTTCGAGCAGCAACTGGCGATGTTGGAGCCCAGGGATGAGAGTAGAAAGAGAGTGGAGGCAAGGACAACTTGGAGCAAGTTGAAAATCTGGACTTGTGTGGAGTGTGGACAGAGCAGGAAACATTGCCAGCTACACAGCTGGGGATCAGCTGACATTACTGAAGCCCAATAACACAGGAGCTAGTGTTGAATGTGCAGACGGCACTTCCGAGCAGCAACTGGCAGTGTTGGAGCCCAGGGATGAGAGTAGAAACAGAGTGAAGGCAGAGGACAAATTGGAGCAAGTTGAAAATCCGGACTTGTGTGAGTGTTGACAGAGCAGGAAACATTGCCAGCTACACAGCTGGGGATCAGCTGACATTACTGAACCCCAATAACACAGGAGCTAGTGTTGACTGTGCAGACGGCACTTCCGAGCAGCAACTGGCGATGTTGGAGCCCAGGGTCAAGGAGGGTGTAGGCTGAGGCCTAGTATGAGCAAGTTTAATCTCTCGTGTAACATGAAATTGGAGGTAGCAGGACTTATTGCCGGACACACAGCAGGGGAACAGCAGGCGTTACTGATCCCCACAAACACAGGAGAGAGTGTTTTTCTCTGTGCATACAGCACTTCTGAGCAGCAAATGGTGGTGTTGAAGCCCAGGGTCAAGGAGGGTGTAGAAATCCCATATAGAGTAGTTGCCTTGTTCCGTGGCACTTCAAAATGTATATACTCCAAACAAGAGAAACGTAAGCTTTACTACCATAAAATGATGAATTTTATTCAAAAATATAAGTTATATGTGACAGTAAAAAATACACTCATTGAGGAAAACTGTTAGTTCACACCCCATATATTAAAGGTCCAGCATGTAATCCTGATAATATGATGCAATAATCAATGATCAAGCATAGCCTAGAAAAAGTGCATCGTGCATAGTGAAAATTGCTATGTATGCCTGCAAGTGCAGGTGAAACAACGCCAACGGATAGAAAAGGTATATGCTATCTATGTATCACAGTGCATAGCCACTGATGGCGAATGACGATATAATACTGTACCTCAATAAAGGCGGCGGCACCACTTACGCGCGTTTCGCTTGTAGCTTGTTGAAGAGGGGAAGTGCATGTATGCTTGCGCGTCGGTTTTGCCGCCCACACTGCCTTCCTGCTCTGACACGTCGGGTAGGAAGTGGCTGGGCGTCATATGACGCCAACTTGCAGTGACGTTGCGCCAGTGGCGTAGCGACCCGGGTGCGGGCCGCACCGGGTGATGACACCTCTGCTTGGAGTGACACCAGTAGCGTAGCTACCGGGGGGGCAGAGGGGGCGGTGGCTCCGGGCCCCACGCTCGGAGGGGGCCCACCCGGAGCTACGCTACTGTAACTGTATCGGCGTGCACAGCGCGCCAATACAGTTACATTCTGCGGCAGAGCAGGGAGAATCAATCTCCCTGCTCTGCCGCCCGGCCACTATGAGGCCTGAGCAGGCAGTGGGGGGCCCGGTGCCAGCAGTGGGACCCCTGCCCGTCATCGCAGGGTCAGCTGTATCAGCATCCAGCCGATACAGCTGACCGCATTGAGAGAGAAGGAGCGAGCGCTCCTTCTCTCCCATAATCCCCCTCTCAGCGTCTGACAGCGGGCTCGATGACATCACTGCCCGGCGCCGGCAGTCAGACGCTGAGAGGGAGAGCAGTGAGCAGCGCAGGAGCCTGGAGCAAGAGAGGTGAGTACAGGATTTATTATTTTTGTAAAGGGGGTGCATTATAAGTATGGCTGCATATAGGGGTGCATTATAAGTATGGCTGCATATGGGGGTGCATTATAAGTAAGGCTGCATATGGGGGTGCATTATAAGTACGGCTGCATATGGGGGTGCATTATAAGTAAGGCTGCATATGGGGGTGCATTATAAGTAAGGCTGCATATGGAGTACATTATAAGTACGGCTGCATATGGGGGTGCATTATAAGTACGGCTGCATATGGGGGTGCATTATAAGTACGGCTGCATATGGGGGTGCATTATAAGTACGGCTGCATATAGGGGTGCATTATAAGTACGGCTGAATATGGAGTACATTATAAGTACGGCTGCATATGGGGATGCATTATAAGTACGGCTGCATATGGGGGTGTATTATAAGTAAGGCTGCATATGGGGGTGCATTATAAGTACGGCTGCATATGGGGGTGCATTATAAGTACGGCTGCATATGGGGGTGCATTATAAGTACGGCTGCATATGGGGTGCATTATAAATAAGGCTGCCTGTGGGGTACATTATAAATAAGACTGCCTATGGGGTGCATTATAAATAAGACTGCCTATGGGGAGTGCATTACAATATAGAGGCTGTCTGTTGGGGTGCATTATAATACAGAGGCTGCCTATGGGGGTGCATTACAATACATAGGCTGTCTATGGGGGTGCATTATACTATATTGAGGACTATCTGGTGTATTATGCTATATGGAGGCTATCTAGGGGGCCATCATACAGTGTGGGGATTATAGTGGCGGGGCCATCATACAGTGTTGGAGCCAATAAATAGTTTGGGGATATTAAGGGGTCAGTATATATCCAGTGAGGGGGCATCATACTGTGTATATGGGAGCTGTACAGGGGGGAGACTCGGGACATTAAGTGTAAAGTGGGTACTTATTGTTATAGGGGAACTCTGGTTACTGTGACTGTCAAAGGGGCACACAGGGCATTATTACATTCTAGGGGACAACATGTGGGCACTGTTTTCAAGGGCCCATGCACCTGGCATTACTATATTATAGAGGGTGCTTTAG
This sequence comes from Oophaga sylvatica, assembly GCA_033576555.1. Taxonomy (NCBI): domain Eukaryota; kingdom Metazoa; phylum Chordata; class Amphibia; order Anura; family Dendrobatidae; genus Oophaga; species Oophaga sylvatica. The sequence continues at coordinate 64,545 of JARQOD010002537.1, read as the reverse complement.
AATTTAGAGGTCACACAGAACCACACAGTAGGTGCAGTAATAGGGACACATAGGGCAGCAGCGGCTGAGTATTGGGGTATCAGGTGTAGTAATAGGGACACATACTGCAGCAGCGGCTCAGTATTGGAGTATCAGGTGTAGTAATAGGGACACATAGGACAGCAGAGGCTCAGTATTGGGGTATCAGGTGTAGTAATTGGGGCACATACTGCAGCAGCGGCTCAGTATTGGAGTATCAGGTGTAGTAATAGGGACACATACGACAGCAGCGGCTCAGTATTGGGGTATCAGCAGGATGAGGAGTTTGTGCAAGTTGAGAATAGTCCAATTGGTGACCGTGACGGTGCTGACAATATGAGAAGTGAAACGTGTCTTTGTTGTATTCTCTGTAGTTGAGTCCTGGCTGGAGGAGTCGTTATGTCGGTCTGGGCCAGATGGAAAAGACATGAAAAGTGAACGATTCCATCAGAAAGAACGTCAGCGGTAAGTCATTATCTGTAACTCTGCTATGATCTCTTATATGTTCTGTAGAACTGGTGTTATTTACCACAGACCATATGGCGGTGATATCAATATTGGTCTTTTTATATATAGATTAATTTTGGCAACAGCGCGGTCATTTGTTGAGGTTCTCTGGTTAGGGGCCCACTCAGATGTTTCGCCCCCCTAAACCGAAACCCTAGCTACGCCTCTGGGTGACACCACCAGCCGGTCTCAGCTGATCGCGCTACTCCTGCTGCGGGCGCGATCAGCTGAGCTGAGACGGTGACCGGCTGGTGAGAGAAGAGCAGCAGGCATTGCTTGCTGCTGCTCTTAGGAGGCGGAGCGCGCCGGATACAGATAGTGGGAGAGGAGTGAAGAGCCGGCGCGCTCCCCGTGATGTCACTCCCTCTGCCTCCCTCCAGACAGTCTCCTCGCTCCAGTCCCAGCCCCAGATGAGGGGTGTATAAAGCTGGGGATGTATTATACTCAGAGTAAAGAGTGTTTTTTTTTTTATTATTCACTGCACAGAGAGGAGCACTATGGGTGGCAGTATGATAGGGGGTGGGCCATATGTGTGCACTGTGCAGGCCAGCAGCATTACTGGGGGTCGCTATGGGTGGCAGTGTGATAAGGGGGGGCCATATGTGTGCAAGCAAGCAGCATGACTGGGGGTCGCTGTGGATGGCAGTACGATCATGGGCCATATATGTGCAGCAGCATTACTATAGGGGTCGCTATGGGTGGCAGTACGATCATGGGTCATATATGTGCAGCAGCATGACTATGGGGGGGGCGCTATTTGTGACAGTACGATCATGGGCCATATATGTGCAGCAGCATGACTATGGGGGTCGCTATGGGTGGCAGTATAAAGAAGGGCCATATATGCGCAGCATAAGGGATGCTATGTGTGCAGCATTATTATGGGGCTGCTATGGACAGTATATGGGGATACATATTCCAACATATTTCTTGTTATATGGCTAAAAAATGATTGTTTGGGGGTGGGGGTGACACCATTTTATACCGCACCGGGTGACACCAGCCCTAGCAACGCCACTGCGTTGCGCAGCATTCTTCAGCGGTAGTGCCGCTACAAAGCCGCCATCATGACTGATTTCCTCTATAAACATGCACCTATGAGCAACCATACACGCACGTCCCCTCTTGAAGAAGCTACAAGCGAAACGCGCGTGAGGGCTGCCGCAGCCTTTATTGAGGTACAGTATTATATCGCCATTCGCCATCAGTCGCTATGCACTCTGATAGCTAGATAGCATAAACCTTTTCTATCCGTTGGCATTGTTTCACCTGCACTTGCAGGTATACAGTGCTATTTTCACTATGCACGATGCACTTATTATAGGTTATGCATGATTATTGCTCCATATTATCAGGATTAGATGCTGGACCTTTCATATATGGGGTGTGAAATAAGAGTTGTCCTCAATCAGTGTATTTTTTACTGTCACATATATAAGTAATGATGATGATGACTAGTCCTACATCCATTGTCTGCACTATATTACAGGTGTACATACCGTTCCTTAGGCAGCATTAATGGATTATGAAATGTACTTGCATGCATTCATTTGAACCCCTATACCCAATGTAGGTTTTTTTGGTTGCATTTGTAGTCGCCACGTGCATATATGCGCTTATATTTAAAATGTCTATTTTTACACATTTGGGACTACAATTCATCATTTTATGGTTGGAAAGCTTCCGTTTTTCTTGTTTGGAGCATATCAATCAGGGTGTAGGCTCTGCCCTATGTGGAGCAAGTTTGACATCTGATGTTGTGTGCATGTGGAGGGAGCAGGAGACTTATTGCCGGACACACAGCAGGGGAACAGCTGGCGTTACTGAACCCCACTAACACAGGAGCTTGTGTTTTTCTCTGTGCAGACGGCACTTCTGAGCAGCAACTGGCATTGTTGGAGCCCAGGGAGTACAGTTCAGGTGGTAGAAACATGAACACAACAGGAGACATGGATACTGTTGCCAACCAATTATTTAATCTGAAACCGGACAGGCAAGTTCAGGCGAGATCCATGCCTTGTTCATTTTCAGAAAAGTAAGCCGGTCAACGTTATCGGAGGATAGTCACATGCGACGGTCTGTTAGTACACCACCTGCGGCACTAAAGACGCGCTCTGATAATACACTAGCAGCAGGGCAAGCCAGCATCTCCAATGCATACTGGCTAAGCTCTGGCCATGTATCCAGCTTAGAGACCCAAAACTTGAATGGGGAAGAGCCGTCTGGGAGTACACTGAGAGGGCAAGACATGTATTCTGTCACCATCTGATGGAAACGTTGCCTCCTGCTGACTGGAGCCGTCTGTGATGGTATAGACATTTGTGGCGGGGACACAAAACTTTGCCACATTGGGCCATACTGGTCTTGCACTGTGCAGAGGCGCTGCTTCTGCTCCCTCTTGGTGCAGAGCTTCCTCCACTGCCTCGACGCACAGAGCTGCTTTGTAAAGCACTAGCAGCAGTGCTCTCTACTGGAGTGGAGAACATGATGGAATGCACCAGTGTGTCTTGGTACTCCCGCATTTTACGCTCCCAGTTCAACGGTGTTATGAGGCTTTGTAAGTTGTCCCGGTAGCGAGGGTCTAAGAGGTGTACACCCAATAATCAGACGTGGTGAGAATGTGGGCGATGCGGCAGTCGTTTCTCAGGCACTGCAGAATGAAATCAACCATGTGCTGCTGACTCCCAACCGGCCAAGAAACGCTGTCCCCTGCAAGAGGCGTCATCTCTGCCTGCTCTGCATCACCCCACCCTCGCTCTACATACTAACTACTAGAGTATTGTGTACCTCCCTCTTCTGGAGCGATGTCTTCCTCCTCCATTGACTCCTCCTCATCCTCCTCACAAAGTGTCCCCTGCCTAGGCCTTTGTGAGGAACCACGTTGCGCAGACTGTCCAGAAGCTGATGGAATTTGTGACTCCTCATCCTCCACCTCTTCCAAAACCTCATCCCTTAGTGCTTGCAGTGTTTTTTGAAGCAGTCAGATAAGGGGGACAGTCATGCTGACTAGTGCATCATCTGCACTCGCCATCCGCATGGAATCATCGAACGCACGCAAAACGTGGCAGATGTCTTTCATAGAGGCCCACTCAGTGGTGGTGAAGTGTGAACGGCATGAAGTGCGACTTGTTTGCGCCTGATGCAGCTAGTACTCCATTACTGCTGCCTGCTGCTCACACAACCGCTCCAACATATGTAACGTGGAATTCCACCTGGTGGGTAGGTCACATATGATGCAATGTTCCGGAAGGCGGAATCGCCGTTGCAGAGCTGCAATGCGCGATCTGGCCATGCTGGAACGCCGCAAGTGAGCGCACTCTATGCGGACCTTGTGCAGCAGTGCATCAAGATCCGGATAGTATCTCAAAAAACTCTGCATGACCAAGTTGAGCACATATGCCAGACATGGTATGTGAGTGAGGTTGCCTAGGCCCAGAGCTGCCACCAGATTTCGGCCATTGTCACACACTACCAAGCCTGGCTGGAGATTTGCTGGCACAAACCACACGTCGCTCTCTTGCTTGATGGCATTCCAGAGCTCCTACGCTGTGTGGCTTCGATTACCCATAGAAATTAATTTCAGGACGGCCGGTTGACGTTTGGCCACGGCTGTGCTCATATCAGTCGTAACAGGTAAGCGTTCACGGGTCCATGTGGAGGTAGACCGTGACGGCTCCTACAGCAATGATTCTTAGGAACTGAAGTAGGAGGAGGAGTCAATGTGTACAGACGGGATTCCTGCAATCCTTGCAGTTGGCAGAACACGTACAGCGCCACTCTCAAGATCTGTACCCAGCTCCACAACATTGACCCAATGGACAGTGAGGGAAAGGTATCGTCCCTGTCCATGTTTACTGGTCCACGCATCGGTGATCAGGTGGACCTTGCTACTGACGGCGTTTAGTAGCACATGTTTAATTTTTCCCTCAACATGCTTTTGCAGGGCAAGGACGGCTTGCCTGCTGAAATAAAAGCGGCTGGGCACGTTGTATTGTGGGACTGCCAATGCCATGAAGTTACAGAAGGTGTCAGTCTCCACCAGCCTGAATGACAGCATTTCAAGGGACAGGAGTTTTGCAATGCTAGCATTCAGAGCCTGTGCTCGGGGATGGTTTGCCGAGTATGGCCGCCTTTTCTCCCATTCCTGTGCTACCGATGTCTGTAGAGTGGCCTGAGAGTGTGAGGATGACAGGGAACGTGGTGCTGTGGGTGGAATTACACTGGGTTTCTGTACACCAGTGCCCAAGGTTCTTCCAGGGCGATCCTGTGAGGAAGCCGAACCAGCTGTGTGTGAGCTGGAGGAAGAGGCTACAACACGAACTGAAGAGGTAGGTGGTGCTGTAGGTTGGCCTACGTCTTCAGTGTGTCTTTGTAACTCCACCACATGCTTGGTCCGCACATGTTTCCACATATTTGTGGTATTGAGGTTGCTGACACTTTTACCTCTTTTTACTTTCTGATTACACAGCTTGCATTTAACAAAGCAAATGTCATCTGCAACTGTGTCAAAAAAGGACCACGCACTGCAAGTCCTGGGAGCGCCCGTTTTGGCTTTTGGAAGAGAACTGCTCCGAACAGGTGGCAAAGTGGAGGCTACAGGCAACCGAGTCTGACCCCTAACTCTCCCTCCTGTTTGGGCCGTTGGGGGAATCTCTTCCTCAGAGCTGCTCCCACCACCTTCCTGTTCCTCAGGCCATGATGGGTCAAGGACCTCATCATCTCCACTACCCTCTTCAAACACCTGCTTCTCCTGGGTCGTCTGGCCAGCACCATGCGCAACAGAAACTGGCACCTGAGTCTCATCATCATTAGATGTGTTCTGAGGTGTGCTGACCATAGGCACTGGCCCACCCGCCTCTTCAGATTCAGAGAGACAAAGCAGTTGCGCATCACTGCAAACTCCCTCTTCTTCACATTCTAGAATGCTGCTTGGCTGGCCCCCTATGTCCAAGCCAACAGATTCAGAGAACAGAAGTAGAGACGGAGCTGGCTCCTGTACAGAGCTCTCTGACTGACTGGGCAATTTGGCAGGTGGTGAAGAGACAGATGGTTGCTCTTCAGTGCTCTGGTCCTGAGAGGATGTGGAAGTAATTGAAATCGATGCGTTAGCTGCCATCCATCCGACAACGGCTTCAATTTGTTCTTCCCGCAGCAGGGGGGTACGGCGAGCTCCTACAAAGCATTGCATAAAGGACCGCTCCCGGGGAAAACTGGGGGATGCTGTGTCACTGGTTCTCACAGCAGACACAGAATCCCCATGTCCTCTCCCTGCTGAAACTCCACGCCCACGACCACGTGCCTTACTCCCTTCCTTCTTCATCTTGGTAGATTGATAAAGATAGGCAGAAAAGTACTAAGGCCTTAGTGTGCTTATTCCTGAACAGCTGCTAACAGGTATAAGAAACACTAAGTTTATTAAGTGTGGACTACACTTTAATATGAGCTAATGTGGCCTAACAAGTGTCAAGTGTAGTGTTTGGTGAACTTTATTCACTTTTTTGTGTTTTTCACAAAAAAGCAAAGGTTGTGATTGAGACAAAAGATGTACAATCGATAGTATCACAAACTTTTTGTAGCTATTACAATGCAGGAACCTACAATGCAATAGATGAGGCTACAAAAAATAGGGTAATACTAATCTGGCTGGTCCTGCAGCCGAAAGGCTCCTCTATCTACTTTTATCTAGTGTTTGCAACCAATCTAGATGGATACGGATGGAAGCACACTAATAGGAGAAATTCAGGAAAAAAAACCACTACAGAAAAAATGGACAATGTATGAGGCAGTGACGCACGCTGAGCGGACTACATCCAGCAGTGATGCAGAACAAACTTCAGCGTCAGCTGCACTCACACAGAGACCTGACAGACAGCTGTGAACAGTGTAGAGAACTGTGCACTAGCTATGAAAGGCTCCGCTATCTACTCCTATAGTGTTTGCAACCAATGTAATGGATACGGATGGAAGTGCGGGACACTAATAGGAGAGAGTTAATTAAAATTGAATTGAGCAGCAGCAATTAAGCAAAAAAAAAAACTATGAGGCAGTGACACACGCTCATCAGACTACAACCAGCAGTGGATGCAGAACAAACTTCAGCGTGAGCTGCACTCACAAAAAGACCTGACAGACAGCCGTGAACACTGCAGAGAACTGTGCACTAGCTATGAAAGGCTCCGCTATCTACTCCTATAGTGTTTGCAACCAACGTATTGGATACGGATGAAAGCGCGGCACACTAATAGGAGAGAGTTAATTTAAATTGAATTGAGCAGCAGCAATTAAAAAAAAAATATGAGGCAGTGACACACGTTGAGCTGACTACAACCAGCAGTGGATGCAGAACAAACTTCAGCGTGAGCTACACTCACAAAAAGACCTGACAGACAGCCGTGAACACTGCAGAGAACTGTGCACTAGCTGTGAAAGGCTCCGCTATCTACTCCTATAGTGTTTGCAACCAATGTATTGGATACGGATGGAAGCGCGGCACACTAATAGGAGAGAGTTAATTTAAATTGAATTGAGCAGCAATTAAAAAAAAAAATATGAGGCAGTGACACATGTGCAGCTGACTACAACCAGCAGTGGATGCAGACCAAACTTCAGCGTGACCTGTACTCACACACAGACCTTGCAGACAGCTGTGAAAACAGCACTGCAAGGAAAAAGGAAGCTTTACACAGCGGTTGGTAAACTAGCCTGCCTAAAGCACAATACACAAAATCACAATCTCTAACTGTCCCTCAGAGTCAGAAGAGCAGCGTTCTGTCCCTAACTGAATTCACAGCAGAGTGAAACCAAAATGGCGGCGGCGCCTTTTATAGTGCATTCATGACATCATTTCAGCAGCCAATCACAGCCATGCCATTAGTTAACATGACCGCAGCCTTACAGGATGTGCCCACACTTCTTAGGATTCCTCATTGGCTGAATAAAATTACACTGCCTCTAATAGCATTATGGGAACTTACGATTCCGGTATACGATATGGAAAAAGTATCGGAACTCAGTATCAGAATTCCGATTCCGTGAATATCGGCCGATACCCGATACTTGCGGCATCGGAATGCTCAACAGTACTTACCATTCTTCTGGTGTTTTCACTCGGAAATCTGGGTACTTTACAATGCAAGTCAATGGGAAAGATAAGAAGACACCCTGATGTCTTTTGTAGCGTTCTACCATCACTTTTGCTTAAAAACGTCAGCTGTTTCCTCATTTTTGGACTCTAAGGCAGCAGTAAGAGCTTCCTTCAGGCTTCTAATTTCTTCCCATATTTTCAGCATACGTTGCCGCAAGTCGTGAGACCACATTGGCTCTTCCTCGTTCGGGGTAGATACCTCGCAGCTCAGGACCATCCCTATCGAGACAAGGCTTCGATCCCCTGATCCTGCTCACCTATGCGCAGCTCTGCCCAATGTCTGAAAAAGTGATGAGCGGGTTATCTCGCAGGCGCTCACGCATAGCCCGCCCAAGCAGCACATCTCTCTGGCCCGTCACTAACTGGTCTCGTAGCACTATGTCAGAGGATCCTATGTATATGCCGTCTTTCTTAAGAATTGCAGTGACTAGCTCCTGTAGCATGTTCATGTACTGTGTCACAGTCTCCCCCTCTCTTTGATTACGCGTAAATAAACTCATGTGCAACTGTCTTACGTCAATGGGGTGTCCATGCGTCTCCTCAAGTATTTGCAGTACTTTGTCAAAGGTGTCTCACACCTGGGGGGTCGTAGCATGACGTAATTCCTCGCCTCTCTATCCAGAGCCATCATGGCAACCTCCACCTCCAACGCAGGAGTCATGGGGTACATCCTCATCATCCCCCTTACCCGCTCAGTCCAACTCCATAACTGAACATTAGTCTCTGTGAACTCTGGGCGATTACTCAATATTGTCCCCAGTGGTCCCCAGGGACACAGGATGCAGTGACGGACGGGAGGCAGAGCAAGGGTTAACAGGTTTATTTACAGGGGAATACCCCATACAGGGAGGTAAAGAGTTAAACAGTATGAATGCCAAGATAAGGTACAACGGTACAAATAGCAACACTTCAGTAGCAAGAGTATCAGGAAGTCCTAACGCCGCAGCTCCTGCTGCGAACTCAATAGCACTGGCAATGGTGGGCGCAGTGCCTTTTCCAGGATGGTACTGTAGTCGTTGGTCTGTTTTCTGGTGGCAGTGGTCGGTCTCCGGTACCTACCACTGCCCCTTGTCCATATACTGATGTGGCTAACAAAAGCACGGGCCACAGTTCTGTGCGAGCCCAATGTGGCTCCTTTACTATCTTAACTGGGGTAGTCAGGTCACAAGGGTCAGGACAACTATTCTGCTGACAATGTCATGGTGCAAGGGTCAGTCTCACATGCGGTCCCTCTTGGACAGCGCGTGTGCGGTACTCACGGTCATGTATATGGCACGGTATATGGCACCTGGTTCTCTCTGGCGGTCACTGGGCATACACCGCATGTCCAGCTTCTCTGGTCCCCGCTGTTGGTGGCGTGTGACACTGATCTACTTGGCGCTGGTGCTCCTGTCCAGAGCACTCCTCTCTGTGGCTGCTGCAACACCCGACTCAGCTTTGCTCTGTGTGAACGGCTCTGCACTGCTCTGCTCTGCACGACTCTACTCTGCATGGCTCTGCTCTGCAAGGTTCTGCTCTGCACGGCTCTCTCTCTCTGGGTTGCTGCCAGGCACACTGCTTCTCTCAGCAAAGCAGTCCCTGCCTTTCTGGCCGACTGCAGCACAGCCTGTCGCAGCTCCGGTACTCTGTGTTGGGATGGAGAGCAAAGCGCACCGCTCACCTGATTCCACGCTGCTCTGCCATGGCACCAAACTGACTTCCTTCGCAAGTTTTCTCTTTCTTTTCTTCCGCCCCCCCCTCCGAAAGCAGGAAGTCCCGCCTCTCTAGAGCCTCCCCCAGACAACAGGGGAAAGTCCGCCTCACTCAGGCTTACCCCCGGGAAAAGTGGATGCAGTCTCTCTAGCTCCGGACACAGCTCGCAGGTACCTGATGCCACGTCAACTCACCTATATATGCAGCTCCTGGAAAATATCCAGAGGGGTGTGTGTGCCCGCCTCAACACACGTTTCAGTTCTGTCTTTGTCAGGGGGCAAGAGATGGCCATAGAGGTGGCCTTTAGGCTATGTGCACACATTGAGTATAATTTCTGCACTATTTCTGCATTACAAAAACAAAGACAAGTTAAAGCCATCTCACCGATCCTCAGAAGACGCACAGAACTCCGTCCTGATGAGACGCATCCATATACCAAAGAAAAAAAAAAAGGTTGTTCCAGCTCTTCTTAAAAATTCTTCCAAATTTTATTTCAAATGATTAAAATAGTTGCAGCTCCTGGGACCACACTTATAATGCACATGAGGACATGAGCGACGCGTTTCTATTGCAGGTTTCTCATTCTATTTGTTGGTATTAGGATTGCTTCAGGTTTTGCTAGCAAATCTACATGGCAAAAAAGCACCAAATCTGCAATGTGTGCACAAGCCCTTATGGAAGTGGGCAAAACAATAACCCAAAGCATACTGCTAAAGCAACACTCAAGTCATTTAAGGGGAACCGTGTAAATCTTTAGGAGTGGCCTAGTCAAAGCCCAAACCTTAATCCAATTGAGAATCTGTGGTCAGACTTCAAGATTGCGGTTCAACAGAGGAAACTATCTAATTTGAAGGAGCTGGAGCAGTTTTGCCTTGAGAAATGGGCAAAAATCCCAGTGGCAAGATGTGGAAAGCTCATAGAGACTTATCCAAAGTGACTTGCAGCTGTAGTTGCTGCAAAAGGAGGCTCTACAAAGTACTGACTTTAGAGGGGTGAATAGTTATGCACACTGTAGTTTTCAGTTATTTTGTCCTTATTGTTGTTTGCTTCAATAAAAAGAAAACCAAATATTCACCGTTGCAGGAATGTTCTTTACATAAACTGATGCAAACCCTCAAAAAAAAACAGGTTGAGAGGAGTCATACCATGAAAAATGTCAAGAAGCGGGGCAGTGAATACTTTTGCAAGTCACTGTAGGGCTCATGAAATGGAGGACTAAATGGCAGCAGGTTTACTAGTCCTCTAGTGATAGTCTCTTGCAGATTTTATGAAAACTACAGCAATCTAGTGACAGATTCCCTTTAAGAAGCTGTAATCGGCTTTTTACCAATATTGGAAAGAAAATAAATATGTATTTGACTTCTGCTCCTATAAAAAGAGCTGTGTTTCACAGTCTGCTCCATTCCAGCTATGCATAAGTGCTATATATCTATAAAGTGCTTAATCTTCCTTAACGGGAATTATTTTGTTGACCAAGGACTCCCCCTTCTCCATCAACTTAGTGTCCCCAATCAGCTGGCTCAGAGCCACCACATTGATGCTGAGGACAGAGAAGACCCCTGGTCTACATAGCACAGAATGGACCAGAACTGTGAAGTGCAAGTGATCCAACAGCCCAAGCCTCCCATAGTAGCCAGGATTACAGGTGTGCGCCACAGCACCCAGCAGAGATGTGAGCATTACTAACCTATAGAAGAGTCAGTGTCTGATAAGTGCAAAGCTACAAAATAGCCATCATATCTGGGTTATGTGTCAGAGCTATAAGCTTCTCTGAATAATTGTTTCTTTCAGTCTTGAAATGTTATTTGAAGCAAATACTAAAAAAAACAATACATGTATAAAATATAAGCACGTCCTGACCATAAATGGTTCCCAGTTCTTTTCGGTAAAATGTGATTCCTTTGCATCAGATTCCCAGGAAGTTTTTTGCTCTTTTCTTTTTTTAATATTACTGATTTTATGAAGCTGCAATTTACTCTAAAATTATATGATTTTTTACTAATATTGGATGAAAAATGTATAATTGACCCGGGCTTCCATAAAAAGTCTGGATTGCACTATATTAGTCTGCGTCGTGTGCTCTATACTGGATATACACAGGTGATATCTCTCTACTGAACAGCAACAGAGAGTTTTGCGGGCTCTATATCTGACCTCGGCTGGTGTACCTCCTCTTAGTCAACCTGGTGGCTGCAATCTCCCCCAGAGTCACCAGATTGATGCTGAGGATGGACTAGACACATGATCTGCAGGGCACTGGATGGACCAGAACTCCCAAACTCAAGTAATCCAATAACACAAGCCTTCCATAGAAGCAAGCACAAAAGGTTGCATTACCTATTAATGTTTGAAGAGCGCAGGTATACAAAGTATACATTCTATCTTTCAGAATACATATTTTAGGAATGAAAGAAACTTAGACTGTTATTTTCAGCAAATGCTAAAATGCAGGTTAAATGATACCACCTACTGGGCATGGATGGTTCAGCATTTTTCTTTTTTTTTTTTACAAGATCTGATTTCATTGTTTCACATTCCCAGGAGCCTTTTAAGAAAAAAAATATTATTGATCTTAAGGTGTACGTCCCAACTTTTGCAGAACAGAAAGAGAGATAAATTATGTCGCAAATTTTGTCCAAAACCATTTACCATTTCTTCTACACTGGCAGGAGATGTCAGATAATGTATCAATCATCTGCTTCTAGGGTCACTGCCTACAATAAAGGTTCAAGTATACAAAATTCTCAATCTATCAGCACAAGATCCTGTGGTTCTTTGCTTTAGCTCTTCTCTGCACTTATAGAAGTTGTAGGTTCAAGTCCTGCGGATACTCACGTAAAAAGAGAATATTACAGACTTGTACTTGTCTTTATTATTTGTTAGCGGTTTTATAGGAACAAAATATCTGACTTTTTCTTCACCTTTAGAATACACTGACATAGATATACATTGCTATGCACAATGTATCTCTATGTACCTGTATCATGTGCTTTGAGGTTCAAATCCTGGGGACACTCACATAAAAGAGAAATTAACATAGAATACACTAACATAGAGATACATTGTACATAGCAATGTATATCTATGTACCTGTATCATCTGCTTCTAGGGTCTGCCTGCTATGCCGATCAAGATGAGAGGTGAGAGTTGTTTATTTAATATATGAACAAAGATGCAGCCTTTCCATGGGAGGAGGAGATATGGAGCTGACAAAGAGTGTGAGAGGAAGTTGAGACAAATCCCTGACCTGTCTGGACAGTCTGGCAGAATCCTGATTGATAGCCCCACTCTACCACCACTGATTCCCATACCCCAGAACGGACTGGAACTAAAATTCAGCCCTGGCATTTAAAGGTACACAGGCCAACTTGTCATGTGGTGAATGTGTAATATCTTTGTGCATTTGTATGTTACAAGAAGTGAGGTGAGTGTAACACAACTTTATAACATGTAGTCACAGCTGCATCCTTTATTACAGCTCAGTCCTATTTATTACTTTTCATTGAAGGACTTGGCATTGCCGCTACTTTACTTACAGAGCGCGGTCTCGTAGATAATGAAAAGGAGGATGTTCTCTCCATAGTGCCTCTTCATAAAGCTGAAGGGCAGAAATGCAAAGAGTCAGATACCCAGTGAACTAATATTGGTTGACGTATTCTACAGATAGATGATCAATTTCAAGTCCTTGACTATTACTTTAACCCCTTTCTGCCATTAGACGTACTATCCCGTCCATGTGATCCGGACCTGAATGACCATGGGCGGAATAGTATGTCATACGCGATCAGCCTTTGGGGGGGGGAGTGTGGCCGATTGCGGCTGGGTGTCAGCTGATTCTCACCGCTGACACGGCACGGACCGCGCCCGTCAATTTAACCCCCGGCACACTGCGATCAAACATGATAGCAGCGTTCTGGTGGAATAAGGAAGCATCGGGCATGGAGGGGGCTCCCTGCGTGCTTCCCTGAGACCCTCAGAATAACGCGATATGATTGCGTTGTTCAGAGGGCCTCCTCCCTACAGGCCCCCTGAACCAAGATTGCGGCGGGGTCCTTTCGGGTCCTGCAGGGAGGTGGATTGTCAGTGCCGGCAATCCTACTGCACTGCCTGTCTGATAGCTGATCTGACACAGTGCCCTGAAAAGTGTCAGATGAGCGATCTGACATTATATAGTAATGTCCCACCCAGGGACAATGTAAAAATGTAAAAAATATATATATATACTTTGTAAAAATATTTTTAAAAAATCCCTAAAAAAATAAATAAATAAAATTTCCCCAATAAACACATTATTAATATGTAAATAAAAAAATAATAAAAAGTACACTTATTTGGTATCATCACGTCCGTAGCAACCCGCCGTATAAAAAAGTCCCACTAGTTAACCCATTTAATGAACCCCTTAAAAAAAAGGCAAAAAAACAATGCTTTATTATCATATCGCCGAACAAAAAGTGGAATAACACGCTATCAAAAAGACGGATATACATAAACATGGTACCGCTGAAAACGTCATCTTGTCCTGCAAAAAATAAGCCGCTATACAGCATCATCAGCGAAAAAATAACAAAATTATAGCTCGCAGAATAAAGCGATGCAAAAATAATTATTTTTATATAAAATAGTTTTTATTGTATAAAAGCGCCAAAGCATAATAAAAGATATAAATGAGGTATGGTTGTAATTCATACTAACCCGAAGAATGATAACTGCTTTATCAATTTTACCACATGCGGAATGGTATAAACGCCCATCCCAAAGAAATTCATGTATTGCAGGTTTTTGTTCATTCTGCCTTCCAAAAATCGTAAAATAAAAGTGATCAAAAAATGTCATGTGCCCATAAATGGTACCAATAAAAAAGTCAACTCGTCCCTCAAAAAATAAGACCTCACATGACTCTATGAGTCAAAATATGTAAAAATTATAGCTCTCAAAATGTGGTGATGCAAAAACTATTTTTTGCAATAAAAAGCGTCTTTTAGCGTGTGGCAGCTGCCAAACATAAAAACCCACTGTAAATAGTAAACCAACCCCCTTTATCACCCCTTAGTTAGGGAAAAATAATAAAATTAAAATAATGTATTTATTTCCATTTTCCCAAAAGGGTTAGTGCTAAAGTTAGGGATAGGTTTGGGGCTAAAGTTAGGGTTAGGGTTGGGGCTAAAGTTAGGTTTAGGGTTGGGGCTAAAGGTATGGTTAGGGCTAAAGTTAGGGTTGGGGCTAAAGTTAGGATTAGGGTTGGGGCTTAAGTTAGGGTTAGGGTTGGGCTAATGTTAGGGTTAGGGTTGGGGGTAAATTTAGGATAAGGTTTGGGGCAAGGGTTAGGGTTGGGGCTAGGGTTAGGGTTGTCGCTAAAGTAAGGGTTAGTGTTGGGGGCTAGGGTTAGTGTTGGGGCTAAAGTTAAAGTTAGGGTTGGGGCTAAAGTTAGAATTAGGGTTAAAATTGGGATTAGTGTTAGGTGTTATGTTTCGGTAGCTGAGGAGAAATAGCAAAAATAGCCAAAATAGCAATACACTAGAGAGGCTGGAAACTACTGGGTTGCAGAACCCTAAACTAACCGCAACACTAGAAGTAGCCGTGGAGCGTACCTACGGTGATCCTAGACGCCTCGTCACAGCCGGAGAGATAGCTACACCTAAAGACAGAAAGATGAAAGCTTACTGCCCCATAGCAGAACCCCCAAAGAAATAGGAAGCCCCCAAACATGTAATGGCGGTTACACAAGAAGAAAAGACGAACACAGACAGAAAATAGAATAAACAAACGCTGGGGCCCAATTCTGTCTAGATAGAAACGTATAGGAAAGAATTCTGACTGCAACCCAAAAACCCTGACAAAAATACCAACACTTCTGATTAACAAAAAACCTGAGATCACACGATCTCTACCACTTAAATCAGATCTCTGGTGTAACACACAGCAATTCAGCAAATAAAAAGTGACCCAGGAACAGAGCAAAGGTGCAAACACAAACTGAGCACAATTGCAGAGCAAGGCCCCAAAAGAGGACCAGGCTGAAGTCCACTGCAAGGCAGCAAACCAGCAAGGAAAATCCAACCAGAGGAAAAAAAAACAGCAAATCACTTATCTGAATGATAGCAGGAATGCAAGCTGAGCTCCAACCAAGACCTTGAACAACAATTGATTACCGGCAAGGCTGATGGGAGTTCAGGTCACTTATATCAGACCATTCGGACCCAGCTGAAAGCCATTCAGCAATTGGTTCATTACCCTCTGCAAAAACCGGAGGAGCCCCAGCTCCGAACTCGCCTCAAACGTGTTCACAAGAGTACCTCCCCTTTAGGAGGGGTCACCGAACCCTCACTTGCGCAACCAGGCCGATCAGGATGAGCTCGATGATAGGCACGGATCAGTCTCCTAGCATGGATGTCCGAAGCAAACACCCAAGAATTGTCCTCTTGACCATAACCTGTCCACTTAACCAAATACTGGAGTTTCCGTCTAGCAAAATGAGAATCCAATATTTTCTCAACCACATACTCCAAATTGCCCTCAACCAAAACAGGGTCGGGAGGAGCACCCATAGGAACCACTGGCTCGACAAACCTCTTCAATAAGGACTTGTGGAACACATTATGGATCTTGAATGACCATGGTAGAAGCAAAAGGAAGGAAACTGGATTAAGAATTTCCATGATCTTATAAGGTCCAATGAACCTTGGCTTAAATTTTGGAGATGCAACCTTCATAGGGATATTTCTTGAGGACAACCAAACCAAGTCCCCACTTTAAAATGAGGACCATCAGTCCTATGCTGGTTGGCAACTGCTGGGCCTTCTCCTGAGAGAGAGACAAGCTCTCCACTACCTGGTCCCAAATCTGCTGCATTCGCTCCACAATAGAGTCAACCTCCGGACAGACGGAAGCCTCCGCCTGTCCTGAAGAAAATCGAGGGTGAAACCCAGAATTGCAGAAAAATAGAGACATCAAGGTGGCAGAGCTAGCCCTATTATTAAGAGCAAACTCCGCCAAAGGCAAAAAAGAAACCCAGTCATCTTGATCAGCAGACACAAAACATCTCAAATAAGTCTCCAAGGTCTGGTTTGGTCTCTCGGTTTGTCCATTAGTCTGAGGATGACATGCAGAGGAGAAAGATAACTGAACACCAAGTTTAGAAAAAAATGTTCTCCATAATCTGGAAACAAACTGGACTCATATAAAGATATGGGTCCATGGCCTCTTGGGCACAGGTAATGGCATTAACAAACCACTAGAGCGAGAGCAAGGCTTGGAACGAGAGCAAGTCCCACAGGACTGCACAAAGTCCCTGACGTCACTAGACAAAATAGGCCACCAAAAGGACCCACTCACCAAGTCTCTGTTACCAAAAATACCGGGATGACCAGCCAACGCGGAACAATGAATCTCAGACATCACACTCTTCTTCCACTGGTCTGGGACAAACAATTTCCCAACAGGGCAGCGTTCAGGTTTATCCTCCTGACACCCCTCCAGAGCCCGTCTCAAATTCGGCGAGATGGCGGAAAGAACTACACCCTCTTTCAAAATAACAGAAGGATCAGTTAACTTAGGAGAATCCGCAAAGGAACTCCTCGAGTGGGCATCTACCTTAACATTCTTAGTGCCCGGAAGAAAAGAAACCACAAAATTAAAACGTGTGAAAAACAAGGCCCACCTGGCCTGTCTAGGATTAAGTCGCTTGGCTGATTCGAGATAAACTATGTTCTTATTGTCCGTGAGGACCACCACCTGATGTTTGGCTCCTTCCAGCCAATGTCTCCACTCTTCAAAGGCCCACTTCATGGCCAATAACTCCTGATTACCCACATCATAATTACGTTCAGTTGGAGAAAATTTTCGAGAGAAGGCACAAGGGTTACTCTTAAAGGTCTCTGGATCCCTTTGGGACAAAACGGCACCTGCCCCAATCAATGGTTTAACAATACCGGAGAAATTACCAATAAATTTACGATAAAAAGTGGCAAAACCCAAAAATCTCTGAAGAGCTTTCAATGTAGTAGGTTGAACCCAATCACAGATGGCCTTAACCTTGACCGGGTCCATTTCAATTACAGACGGAGACAAAATGAATCCCAGAAATGAAACCTTCTGTACGCCAAAAAGACACTTTGATCCCTTCACATACAGTACATTCTCTCTCAAAATCTGGAACACTGTCCGAACATGTTTCAAATGAGAGTCCCAGTCGTTGGAAAAAATCAAGATATCATCCAAATAAACGATCAGAAATTTATCCACAAAATCCCTGAAAATATCATTCATAAAGGATTGGAAGACGGAAGGGCATTAGTAAGCCCAAAGGCATCACTAGGTGCTCAAAATGCCCCTATGGGGTATTAAACGCCGTCTTCCATTCATCCCCGTGCTTAATGCGAATAAGGTTATACGCCACCCTGAGGTCAAGCTTGGTAAACCAACTAGCACTTTTCACTCTGGAAAATAGGTCAGAAATCAAGGGTAACGGATATTGATATTTAACAGTGATTTAATTCAGGAGGCGATAGTCAATACAATGAACCATCCTTTTTGGCCACAAAGAAAAAACCGGCGCCCAAGGGTGAAGAGGATGGTCTGATATGACCCTTCTCCAAAGACTCCTTGATATAAGATCGCATAGCATCGTGTTCAGGTACAGATAAATTAAAAAGGCGACCTTTAGGAAATTTACCACCTGGCACTAATTCAATAGCGCAATCGTAGCTCCTGTGAGGGGGCAAGGATGCAGATTTACTTTCATTAAACACATCAGAAAAATCAGTCAAAAAGTCAGGAACATCCTGAGACTGGGGAGGCAGAAAAAACAGGAATGTCAGTAATAACACATTGGCAGCCCCAACTGGTCACAGACACATTTCCAATCCAAAACAGGATTATGAGTCTGTAACCAAGGGAAACTCAGTACAATAATGTCAGGCAGATTATGCAACACCAGAAATTTGCAACTCTCCTGATGATCTGGTTCAACCCTCATTATCACCTGAGTAAGAAAAACTGGGGTTTATTCTCTGCCAAAGGGGTAGAAATAAATGCCCAGTAGGGGAATAGACTTCCGTAGGGGTATCATGGGAAACCCACAACGTTTGGCAAAGTCAAAATCCATCAGGTTAATAGCTGCTCCTGAATCAACAAAAGCCTGAGCCGAAAATGTGGACAGGGAGCAAATCATGGTAACAGTCAACAGAAATTTAGTCTGAACACTACCCAAGACAACTGAGCGTGCAAAACGTCTTCCCCGCTTAGGGCAGACAGAAATAGCATGGGAAGCGTCACCACAGTAGAAACATAACCCATTGCGCTTACAAAACTCATTACGCTGAGCCCCAGAAGTCACTCCATCACACTGCATGGGCTCAGGAGCTGGCTCACAAGGCAACACTATCTCACACATACCTCTGCGCTCACGCAAACGTCTGTCAATTTGAATAGCCAAAGACATAAAATCATTGAGACTAGAGGGAACAGAGAATCCCACCATAACGTCCTTTACTTTTTCTGACAGACCCTTTCGAAAAAGGGCTGCCATAGCATGATCATTCCATTTGGTCAGGACTGCCTACTTTCGAAATTTCTGACAGTACAACTCAGCATCTTCAAGACCCTGATTTAATGCCAACAAGATCTTTTCAGCTTGATCAGTGACATTAGGTTCATCGTACAATAACCCCAGAGCCTGAAAAAATACATCAATATCTTTCAAAACAGGATGCCCAGGTGTCAGGGAAAAAGCCCAATCCTGAGGGTCGCCGAGCAGCATGGAGATGACAATTTGAACCTGCTGTGCCGCGTTCCCTAAGGACTTAGGCCTTAAGGCAAAAAACAACTTACAGTTATTTTTGAAATTCAGAAATTTAGATCGATCCCCCAAAAACAAATCTGGCATGGGAATCCTAGGTTCCACAACCGGCAACCCAGCAAGATAGGTAGCAATACTCCGAACCTCAGTGGCAAGCTGATCTACATGGCCAGACAACTGAGAAAACTCCATTAGAGAGAAAAAAAAATTCCTTCTCAGCACCCAGAGAAAAGAGGGGAAAAAAAATGCAACAAACTATTTTCACCTTCTGTGAGTACCATACAATTTTCAGTTCATTGGTCCGGTTATACTGTTATGTTTCGGTAACTGAGGAGAAATAGCAAAAGCGGTAATACACCAGAGAGGCTGGACCTATTGGATTGCAGTAACCTGAACTAACCACACAACTAGAGGTAACCGTGGAGCGTTCCTACGTTGATCCTAGACGCCTCGTCACAGCCTGAGAGATAACTACATTTAAAGGCAGAAAAAATGAAAGCTATCTGCTCCGGAGCAGATCCCCAAAGAAAATAGGAAGCCCCCAAACATGTAATGGCGGTAAGACAAGAAGAAAGCACGGACACAGACAGAAAATAGAATGAGCAAACGCTGGGGCCCAATCTGTCTAGACAGAAAAGTACAGGAAAGAATTCTGACTGCAATCCAACAAAACCCTAACAAAAATACCAACACTTCTGATTGCCAAAAAACCTGAGATCACACGATCTCATCCACCTAAATCAGAACTCTGGTGTAACAAAACGCTTTTCAGCAAATAAAAAGTAACAAAAGAGCAAAGCAAACGTGCAGACACAAACGGAGCACAATTGCAGCGCCAGACCCCCAAAAAGCGAAAGCTGCAGTCCACTGCAGGCAGCAAACCAGCAGAGAAAATCAAACAGAGAAAAAAAAAGACAGCAAACACTTATCTGAAGGAGATCAGGAAACTAGCAGTGCTTCAAGCAAGACCAGAAGGAACAATTGATAACCGGCAAGGCTGCTGGGAACTCAGGCCACTTATATCCTACCATTCAGCGCTAGCTGAAGGCCATTCATTAATCAGTTCATTACCCTCAGCAACCACCAGAGGGAGCCCCAGCTCAGAAGCCGCCTCCAGCATATTCACAACAGGGCTCCCTGCGTGCTTCCCTAAGACTCTCAGAACAACGCGATGTGATTGCGTTGTTCAGAGGGCCTCCTCCCTGCAGGCCCCCAGATCCAAGATTGCGGCGGGGTCCTTCCGGGTTCTGCAGGGAGGTGGCTTGTCAGTGCCTGCTGAGAGCAGGCGCCGGCAAGCCTACTGCACTGCCTGTCAGATAGCTGATCTGACACAGTGCTCTGCAAAGTGTCAGATGAGCGATCTGACATTATATAGTAATGTCCCACCCAGGGACAATGTAAAAATGTAAAAAATATATATATATATATACACATTGTAAAAATATTTTTAAAAAATCCCTAAAAAAATAAACAAATAAAATTTCCCCAATAAACACATTATTAATATGTAAATAAAAAAATAATAAAAAGTACACATATTTGGTATCATCAAGTCCATAACGACCCGCCCTATAAAAAAGTTCCACTAGTTAACCCATTTAATGAACCCCTTAAAAAAAAGGCAAAAAAACAATGCTTTATTATCGTATCGCCGAACAAAAAGTGGAATAACACACTATCAAAAAGACGGATATACATAAACATGGTACCGCTGAAAATGTGATCTTGTCCTGAAAAAAATAAGCCGCCACACAGCATCATCAGCGAAAAAATAAAAAAGTTATAGCTCACAGAATAAAGCGATGCAAAAATAATTATTTTTATATAAAATAGTTTTTATTGCATAAAAGCGCCAAAGCATAATAAAAGATATAAATGAGGTATCACTGTAATTCGCACTAACCCGAAGAATGAAACTGCTTTATCAATTTTACCACATGCTGAACGGTATAAACGCCCACCCCAAAAGAATTTCATAAAATGCAGGTTTTTGTTCATTCTGCCTTCCAAAAATCGTAATAAAAAGTGATCAAAAAACGTCATGTGCCCAAAAATGGTACCAATAAAAACGTCAACTCGTCCCTCAAAAAGTAAGACCTCACATGACTCTATGGGTCAAAATATGTAAAAATTATAGCTCTCAAAATGTGGTGATGCAAAAACTATTTTTTGCAATAAAAAGAGTCTTTTAGCATGTGACAGCTGCCAAACATTAAAAACCCACTGTAAATAGTAAACTAAACCCCTCTTTATCACCCCCTTAGTTAGGGAAAGATAATAAAATAAAAAAAAAGTATTTATTTCCATTTTCCCAATAGGGTTAGGGCTAAAGTTAGGGCTAGGGTTGGGCCTAAAGTTGGGTTAGGGTTGGGGCTAAAGTTAGGGTTGGTACTAAAGTTAGGTTTAGGGTTGGAGCTAAAATTATGATTGGGGCTAAAGTTAGGGTTGGGGCTAAAGTTAGGATTAGGGTTGTGGCTAAAGTTGGGGTTAGGGTTGGGCTAATGTTAGGGTAAGGTTTGGGGCAAGGGTTAGGGTTGGGGCTAGGGTTAAGGTTGGGGCTAAAGTTAAAGTTAGGGTTGGGGCTAAAGTTAGAAGTAGGGTTAAGGTTGGGATTAGGGTTAAGGTTGTGAAAGGGTTACGTTTATGGTTAGGGTTATTGTTAGGGTTGGGATTAGGGTTAGGGGTGTGTTGGGGTTAGAGTTGGAGTTAAAATTGGGGGGTTTCCACTGTTTAGGCACATCAGGGGCTCTCCAAATGTGACATGGCGTCTGATCTCAATTCCAGCCAATTCTGCGTTGAAAAAGTCAAACGGTGCTCCTTCCCTTCCGAGCTCTGTCGTGCGCCCAAACAGTGGTTTACACATATGGGATATCAGTGTTCTCAGGACAAATTGCACAATAACTCTTGGGGTCCAATTTCTTCTGTTACCCTTGGGAAAATAAACAATTGGGACCTTAAATATAATGCTTGTGGAAAAAAATGATTTTTATTTTTATGGCTCTTCGTTATAAACTTCTGTGAAGCACTTTTGGGTTCCAAGTTCTCCCCACACATCTAGATAAGTTCCTTGGAGGGTCTAGTCTCCAAAATGGGGTCACTTGTGGTGGGTTTCCACTGTTAAGGCACATCAGGGGCTCTCCAAACTCGACATGACGTCCGCAGACATTCCATCAAAGTCTGCAATCCAAAACGTCACTACTTCCCTTCAGAGCACCGACGTGTTCCCATAAAGTAGTTTTCTCCCACATATAGTGAATCAGCGTACTCAGGAGAAATTGGACAACAACTTTAGGGGTCCAATTTTTCCTGTTACCCTTGGGAAAATAAAAAATTTGGGACTAAAAGATCATGTTAGTGGAAAAAATATGATTTTTTTTATTTTCATGCTTGGGCGTTATAAACTTTAGTGAAACACCTGGGGGTTTCAAAGTTCTCAACACACATCTAGACAAGTTCCTTGGGGGGGTCTAGTTTCCAAAATGGGATCATTTGTGGGGGGTTTCCACTGTTCAGGCACATCAGGGGCTCTCCAAACGCGACTTGGTGTCTGATCTCAATTCCAGCTAATTTTGAGTTGAAAAAGTCAAACGACGCTCCTTCCCTTCCGTGCTCTGACATGTGCCCAAACAGTGGTTTTAACTCCACATATGGGCTATCAGCATACTCAGGACAAATTGCACAATAACTTTTGGGGTCCTGTTACCCATGGGAAAATAAAAATTGGGGGTGAAAAGATAATTTTTGTGGAAAAAATATGATTTTTTAATTTTACGGCTGTACGTTATAAACTTCTGTGAAGCACTTGGGGGTTCAAAGTTCTCTAGTTTCCAAAATGGGGTCACTTGTGGGGGTTTCCACTATTTAGTTTAGAAATGTTTTCTGTCATATAGACCCTCAATGTGACTTCAAATATGATTTGGTCCCTAAAACAAATGTAAAAATGAGAAATCGCTGGTCAACTTTTAACCCTTATAACTTCATAATCATAACAAAAAAAAATTTGGTTCCAAAATTGTGCTGATGTAAAGTAAACATGTGGGAAATGTTACTGATTATGTATTTTGTGTGACATATCTTTGTGATTTAAGGGCGTTAAAATTCAAAGTTGCAAAATTTTCAAACTTTTCGCCAAATTTCTATTTTTTCCGTAAGTAAACGCAAATCATATCAAAGAAATTTTACCACTGTCATTAAGTACAATATGTCACGAGAAAAAAGTGTCAGAATCACCAAGATCCATGGAAGCGTTCCAGAGTTATTACCTCATAAAGGGACAGTGGTCAGAATTGTAAAAATTTGCCCGGTCAGTAACGTGCAAACAGCCCTCGGGGGTAAAAGGGTTAAAGGCTAGAGGAATTTAATAAAATATAGTAATTGAATGCACACAGCAGAACACAATCAAATCTTTTTATTATTTTACAAAGTAATAAGTTAATAATATGAAAAGCAAAACATTGGAAAAAACAGTTATAAATAAAAATGTTTAGTTCAATGAGACTTTAAGCATCATGCCAGTTTTTTGGTATTTTCGTATTCGGTGGGCCAATACAATGTATATGCTGGGTTTCTTATGTACAATTTATTTAATAAAATATTTTTTTCTCATCAATTTCTGATAATTTTTTTTTATTTTTTGAGAAGGGCGGAGGGAATGGAGTGAGCATGCTGTAGTTTTACTGGTGCTAATTTTGGGTACATACCACTTAGGGTATGAATAAACATATGCATCTATAATATAACGATAGGAGCGTCACTCTGTCTGAAGCCTTTATAGACGGCGCAAGCGCGACACGCCTGCGCAGTCTGGCTCCAGACAGAGTGAGGCATCCAGAGCGGTGAGTACTCTGTATGGCGCCGGAGATCGCGGTATGCGTACTGGATGCATACCGCGATCTCCGGCGCCATAATCACATACTTACCTGACAGGGAGGAGCGTTGCCACGGCGCTTCTCTTCTCCCGGGGCAGGAGACCAGGAGTGCGCGTCGTATCGCGCATGCGCAATATCGCTATCCGGCGCCATTTTGCTGAAGACAAAACAGCAAAACAGCGCTGGAGCACAGGGATGAAAGGTGAGTATAAATGTTTGTTTTTGGGGTATCTGTGCAGTTTAATAGCGGTGAGGGGGCCATGCATATCAGGATAGGGGGGTGAGGGGACCATGCACATCAAGATAGGGGGAGTGAGTGGACCATTCACATCAGGGTTGGGGGTGAGAGGACCATGCACATCAGGATTGGGGGTGAGGGGACCATGCACATCAGGATAGGGGGGTGAGGGACCATGCACATCAGGATTGGGGGGTGAGGGACCAAGCACATCAGGGTTGGGGGTGAGGGGCCATGCACATCAGGATTGTGGGTGACGGGACCATGCACATCAGGATTGGGGGTGGGGGATCATGCACATCAGGATGGGGGGTGAGGGGACCATGAACATCAGGATTGGGGGTGAAGGGACCATGCACATCAGGATTGGGGGGTGAGGGGACCATGCACATCAGGATTGGGGGTGAGGGGACCATGCACATTAGGATTGGGGAGTGAGCGGACCATGCACATCAGGATTGGGGGGTGAGGGGCCATGCAATACCAGGATTGGGGGATGAGGGGACCATGCAATCAGGATAGGGGGGTGAGGGGACCATGCACATCAGGATAGGGGGTGAGCAGACCATGCACATCAGGTTGGGGGTGAGAGGACCTTGCACATCAGGATGGGGGAGTGAGGGACCAAGCACATCAGGGTTGGGGTGAGGGGACCATGCACATCAGGATTGGGGTGAGGGACCATGCACATCAGGATTAGGGGGGATGGGGACCATGCACATCAGGTTGGGGGGTAAGGGGACCATGCACGTCAGGATTGGGGGTGAGGGACCATGCACATCAGGATTGTGGGTGAGGGGACCATGCATGTCAGGATTGGGGGTGAGGGGACCATGCATGTCAGGATTGGGGAGTGAAGGACCATGCACATCAGGATTGGGGGGTGAGGGGCCATGCACACAGGATTGGGGGTGAGGGGACCATGCACATCAGGATTGGGGGGTGAGAGGACCATGCACATCAGGAATGGGGGGTGGGATCAGCACACAGATGGGGTAGGACATCACATCAGGGGTTGGGGAGTGAGCGGACCATGCACATCAGGATTGGGGGGTGAGGGGGCCATGCACATCAGGTATGGGGTGAGAGGACCATGCACATCAAGATTGGGGGGTGAGGGGACCATGCACATCAGGATAGAGGGGTGAGGGACCATGCACATCAGGATTGGGGGTAGGGGACCATGCACATCAGGATTGGGGGGTGAGGGGACCATGCACATCAGGTGGGGGTGAGGGGACCATGCACATTCAGGATTGGGGGGTGAGGGGACCATGCACTCAGGATTGGGGGTGAGGGACCATGCACATCAGGATTGGGGAGTGAGGGGACCATGCACATCAGGATTGGGGGGTGAGGGGCCATGCACATCAGGATGGGGGGTGAGAGGACCATGCACATCAGGATTGGGGGGATGGGGGACATGCACATCAGAATAGGGGGAGAGGGGACCATGCACATCAGGATTGGGGGTGAGGGGACCATGCACATCAGGATGGGGGGTGAGGGGGACCATGCACATCAGGTTGGGGGGTGAGGGGACCATGCACATCAGGATTGGGGGGGTGAGGGGACCATGCACATCAGGATTGGGGGGTGAGGGGACCATGCACATCAGGATTGGAGGGTGAGGGACCATGCACATCAGGATTGGGGGGGTGAGGGGACTTTGCACATCAGGATTGGGGGGTGAGGGGACCATGCACATCAGGATTGGGGAGTGAGGGGACCATGCACATCAGGATTGTGGGGTAAGCGGACCATGCACATCAGGATTGGGGGTGAGCGGACCATGCACATCAGGATTGGGGGGTGAACGGACCATGCACATCAGGATTGGGGGGTGAGGGGACCATGCACATCAGGGTTGGGGGGTGAGGGGACCATGCACATCAGGATTGGGGGGTGAGGGGACCATGCACATCAGGATTGGGGGGTGAGCGGACCAAGCACATCAGGATTGGGGGTGAACGGACCATGCACATCAGGATTGGGCGATGAGGGGACCGTTCATACCAGGATTGGGGGGTGAGGGGACCATTCATACCAGAATTGGGGGTGAGGGGACCATTCATACCAGAATTGAGGGGTGAGGGGACCATGCATTCCAGGATTGGGCAGGAGGTGACCATGCATACCAGGATTGGTGGATGAGGGGACCGTGCATACCGGGATTGGGGAAGTGAGGGGACCATGCATACCGGGATTGGGGGTGAGGGAACCATGAATACCAGGATATGGATGAGCAGGTACCATGCATACCAGGATAGGGATGAGGGGGTACCATGCATACCAGGATTGGGTGATGAGGGGTCCATGCATACCAGGATGAGGAATCGGGTGCCATGCATACCAGATTTAGGTGGGGGTGAGGGGCCATACATACCAGCATAGGGATGAGGGGTACCATGCATACCAGGATAGGGATGAGGGGTGCCATGCATACCAGGATAGGAGGGGGGCAGCACATACCAGCATGGGAGACCATATACCTTTAAAAATGCTTGCCAGGGGACCATGCACATCAGGATTGGTGGGTGAGGGGACCATGCACACCAGGATAGGGGGTGAGAGGACCATGCATACCAGGATAGGGGGTGAGGGGACCATGCACATCAGGATTGGGGGGTGAGGAGACCATGCACATCAGGATTGGGGGATGATGGGACTATGCATACCAGGATTGGGGGGTGAGGGGACCATGCATACCAGGATTGGGGGGTGAGGAGACCATGCTCAACAGGATGGGGTGATGGGACCATGCACATCAGGATTGGGGGTGAGAGGGCCATGCACATCAGGATTGGGGGGTGAGGGGACTATGCACATCAGGATAGGGGGTGAGGGGACCATGCACATCAGGATTGGGGGGTGAGGAGACCATGCACATCAGGATTGGGGGGTGATGGGACCATGCATACCAGGATTGGGGGTGAGGGGACCATGCATATCAGGATTGGGGGGTGAGGGGACCATGCTACCAGGATGAGGAATGGGGTGCCATGCATAGTAGATTTGGGTGGGGGTGAGGGGACCATACATACCAGGATAGGGATGAGGGGTGCCGTGCATACCAGGATAGGAGGGGGGCAGCACATACCAGAATGGGAGCCATGTACCTATAAAAATGCTTGCCACCCGGGCGTAGAACGGGTTCATCACTAGTTTATATATAAAAAGAGTAGAGCCTTGTTCAGGCTTTTGAGCGTCTTTAAACCATTTCAGGTTTCTATAAACACCAAGTGGTTAAAAGAAGTAACCTTACCATTCTTCTGGTGTTTTCCACTCGGAAACCTGGGTACTTTACAATGCAAGTCAATGGGAAAGCTAGGAAGACACCCTGATGTCTTTTGTAGCGTTCTACCATCACTTTTGCTTAAAAACGTCAGCTGTATTCTCATTTTTGGACTCTAAGGGCCTGTGCACACATTGCGGATTTGCCTGCGGATTTTTCCGCACCGAAACCGCACCTCTTGGCAGAAAACGCAGGCGCGGTTTTGACGCGGTTTTGGCGCGGTTTTGATGTGGTTTTTCATGCTTTTTCTCATGCTTTTTTGTATGCGGTTTTGACAGCTAAATAAAGATATGTTGTTTAACAAAAAAAAAGATTTGTGATGTAATTTCTTGTCCAACCTCCTCTTTTACATTTGTCCAACCCACACTCTATTACACACACACAGATAGAGATAGATAGATAACAGATACCGATAGATAGATAGTTAGATAGATAGATAGATAATAGATACCGATAGATAGATAGATAGATAGATAGATAGATAGATAGATAGATAGATAGATAGATAGATTGAAAATACATAGATAGATGGATAATAGATAGTTAGAAATATATTTAGAAAGATATATATAGATAGACTGAAAGATATATAGGTAGATAGACAGATGATAGATAAAATGGTACATAAATAGTTAAAGACCCACGCGCACACACACACAAAATCTTAACGCAATATAGTTAATAAAAAAAAAATATAGGAAAAAAAATGGCGTGGGCTCCCGCGCAATTTTTTGCGCCAGAGGGGGAAAGCCGACAGCCGGGGCCAATATTTCTATCCTGGGAAGGGGTTAATACCCATGGATCTTCCCAGGCTATGAATATCAGCCCGCAGCTAGCCTTCACTGGCTATTAAAATAGGGGGAACCCCCCCTAAAAAATGACGTGGGGTCCCCTTATAATTTATAGCCAGAAAGGCTAGGCAGACAGCTGCGGGCTGATATTCATAGCCTAGGAAGGGGCCATGGATATTGGCGCCCCCCCCTGGCTAAAAATGCCAGCACCCAGCCGCCCCAGAATTTGCGCATCTGTACTATGCGCCAATTCCAGCACTTAGCCCCTCTCTTCCCACTCCCCTGTTTATGGGTGGGATATGGGGTAATAAGTGGTTAATATCACCTTGCTATTGTAAGGTGATATTAAGCCCGGTTAATAATAGAGAGGCGTCAATAAGACGCCTATCCATTATTAATCTTATATTAATAAAGGGTTAAAAAACAACACACGCATAAGAATAAATTATTTTAATGAAATAAAACACAACACGGTTTTCATATCTTTATTACATGCTCAGATCCAAGCGACGCCCTCGATCTCCTGTAATAGAACGTAAAAAAATAAAACAACCGTATACTCCCTGTCTGACGCAGTCCAATTATTAACGAGTGTCCCACGACGGTCTCCCCTATAGAACAGTGACATCAGGTGATGCCACTGCTCTGTAGGCCTCCCAGTGATGCATTGACAGGAGAAAATGGCTCCTGCAGTGCATCTCTGAGGTTACCTGAGTTCATTTTCTCACTTTATGGCAATGCTGCTTGGGAATTTTCTCACCCAGCATTGCCGTGAGAGAATGAATGGAAGTGACGTCATTCTCTCCCGGCGTCTGAGCGATACACAGATGGATGGCGTCAGGGAATAGGTGAGTATATATTCTATGTGTTGTATGTCATGTGTATGTTATATGTTCTGTATGTCATGTATGTGGTTTTTTGTTTTTTTTACATTCAGCACATTAGCCGGATGATGGGACTTCTACTGTCCCATCATTGGCTAATGTGTCAGTCACTGTCACTGTAGCAGGCATATCCGGATGGGACTTGTAGGCCTGTGGAGCCCAGCTGCGACTGGATCCATATCTTTCAGAAGGGTGCACTGAAAGAAGATACCACTAGAGGTCATTATTCACCTTCACACACGTTCATTTATCCCCAAAAAACCACCAGAGGGAGCTGTGTAAGACATATAAAAAGAGCTGACACAAGAAACACCGAGGGAGTTCAGAGCAGTTCTGCTCAGTCATCTCAGAGAGAGCAGTTCAGTGCAGCCACCTCAGGGAAGTGCAGAGCTGAGATTAGAGAGGCTGCAGAGCTATTCAGTTCAGAGTAAGTGGAGTCTAGTACAGAGTGACAGAAATCACTCCAGCCTAGTCAGAGCTGAATCTAGGAGTACAGCTTAGTGAGAAAGCGTGCCGACGCTGAGAGAGCGGTGAAGAGGCAGCCCACCAACTGCCAGTGTGTGATAGTGTGAGGATCCAGGTAGGCTGAAGGCGAGTGGAAAGTTTATGAGACAGTGGAGCCTTAATAGCTCACCTCAGCAAGTATTACCGGACACCGGGGTCCGAGCCTACAGGGATCTCCACGACCTATTAGGAGAACACCGGAGTTCCTGGAGGACTACAAGTCCCAGGAGTACCACAGAGCTGATACGTAGCAGGATCAGGAGGACGGAGTCTAGCTGTGCACGGCAAATAGAGACTGTGTACTTCAAGGAGAGGTCCAACCACAAGGTCAGCCAGGTACAAGACGGAGACTAAGCTAGGCCCAGCTACACGCAAGCCAAGACTTCATTACAAAAAGGCAGAGAACAGGAGGCCACACACCTACCAAGTGGAGGAATCTGGATGTGCACCCTTCACCCTACAGCGCTCCGGGAAGTGCCTGCAACATCTTCAGTAAAGGTACTAAAGTGACTTGTGTGTGTGTCTCCCTTATTGCCCCTGACTGCCAGGTCCCGTCTGTCCTGCACCCCTGCACATCTATCTGCCCTGGAGGAGAACTCAGCCTTACTTGTGGAAGGCTTAACATCTAGCTGCACAATATTAACCCTCCAGTGGATCTGCATAGCAGCGCTGGTCATCCTGACCAGATACCACAAGTGGCGTCACGAATCCCCATATCAGTATTCAAGTCACCTGTAAATATCCCACATTTCAGTGAGCGCCAGAGCCACGGACCGAGCTGTGCTACCCGTGACATTCCCCATAGACATCAACGGGCTCAGTGCCGAGTACCCCAAAGCTCTGACTGTGCGACTCAGTCCCATCCGACGATGCCTGCATACGCGGAGACACACACACAGCCCTGCACACACACCGATCACGCACACAGCCCTGTAATACACCGATCACGTACACAGCCCCGCACACCGCCACACATAAATCAGGCCCGCACACCGATCACGCAGACACTGGCACACAATCACCGCCCACACACATAGCGCTGCACACTATACACGCCCACGCACTATACACGCACCGCCCACACACATAGCGCCGCACACTATACATGCCCACACTCCGCCCCCACACTTCCCTCCTCCCGAACTGCAGCGGTTTCACCCGCAGCAAAACCGCAGATCTTTTGGTTTTGCTGCGGAAGTGCCCGACTCAATGCAAGTCAATGGGCGCCGAACCGCTGCAGTTCCGCACAAAGGATTGACATGCTGCGGAAAATAAAGCGCTGCAAAACAGCGCGTTTTTTTCCGCAGCATGTGCACAGCAGACCTGCGGTTCCCATTGGATTACATTGGATTACATTACATTGCACTGTGCTGCGGGTTGGATGCATTTCCGCACATTAAAAAATGCAGCGGAAACGCATCTAAAAACGCAAAGTGTGCACAGGGCCTTAGGCAGCAGTAAGAGCTTTCTTCAGGCTTCCAATTTCTTCCCATATTTTCAGCATTCGTTGCCGCAAGTCGTGAGACCACATTGGCTCTTCCTCGTTCGGGGTAGAAACCTCGAAGCTCAGGACCATCCCTATCGAGACAAGGCTTCGATCCCCTGCTCCTGCTCACCTATGCGCACCTCTGCCCAATGTCTGCAAAAGTGATGAGCGGGTTATCTCGCAGGCGCTCACGCAAAGCCCACCCAAGCAGCACATCTCTCAGGCCCGTCACTAACTGGTCTCGTAACACTATGTCAGAGGATCCTATGCATATGCCATCTTTCATAAGAATTGCAATGACTAGCTCCTGTAGCATGTTCATGTACTGTGTCACAGTCTCCCCCTCTCTTTGATTACAAGTAAATAAACACATGCGCAACTGTCTTAAGTCAATGGGGTCTCCATGCGTCTCCTCAAGTATTTGCAGTACTTTGTCAAAGGTGTCTCGCGCCTGGGGGGGTCGTAGCATGACGTAATTCCTCGCCTCTCCATCCAGAGCCATCACGGCAACCTCCGCCTCCAACGCAGGAGTCATGGGGTACATCCTCATCATCTCCCTGACCCGCTCAGTCCAACTCCATAACTGAACATTGCTCCCTGTGAACTCGGGGCGATTACTCAATATTGTCCCCAGTGGTATACTGGCCCTTGGACCAACCCCAACCACTTGGTCTGCCACCTTGGCGTTCGGAGACTGCATCCTGCCGGCTACGCCAAATGTAGGAAACACAGGGACACAGGATGCGGTGACGGACGGGAGGCAGAGCAAGGGTTAACAGGTTTATTTACAAGTGAATACTCCATACAGGGAGGTAAAGAGTTAAACAGTATGAATGGCAAAATAAGGTACAACGGTACAAATAGCAACACTTCAGTAGCAAGAGTATCAGGAAGTCCTAACGCCGCAGCTCCTGCTGCGAACTCAATAGCACTGGCAATCGTGGGCGCAGTGCCTTTTCCAGGATGGTACTGTAGTTGTTGGTCTGTTTTCTGGCGGCAGTGGTCGGTCTCCGGTACCTACCACTGCCCCTTGTACATATACTGATGTGGCTAACAAAAGCATGGGCCACAGTTCTGTGCAAGCCCAATGTGGCTCCTTTACTATCTTAACTGGGGTAGTCAGGTCACAAGGGTCAGGACAACTATTCTGCTGACAACGTCAGGGTGCAAGGGTCAGTCTCATATGCGGTTCCTCTTGGACAGCGTGTGTGCGGTACTCACGGTCATGTAGTATATGGCACCTGGTTCTCTCCGGTGGTCACTGGGCACACACCGCATGTCCAGCTTTCTCTGGTCCCCCCTGTTGGTGGCGTGTGACGATGATCTGCTTGGCGCTGGTGCTCCTGGCCAGGGCACTCCTCTCTGTGGCTGCTGCAACACCCGATTCAGCTATGCTCTGTGTGAACGGCTCTGCACGGCTCTGCTCTGCACGGCTCTACTCTGCATGGCTCTGCTCTGCAAGGTTCTGCTCTGCACGGCTCTCTCTGGGTTGCTGCCAGACACACTGCTTCTCACAGCACAGCAGTCCCTGCCTTTCTGGCCAACTGCAGCACAGCCTGTTGCAGCTCCGGTACTCTGTGTCGGGATGGAGAGCAAAGCGCACCACTCACCTGACTCCACGCTGCTCTGCCATGGCACCAAACTGACTACCTTCGCAAGTTTTCTCTTTCTTTTCTTCCGCACCCCTCTGAAAGCAGGAAGCCCCTCCTCTCTAGAGCCTCCCCCAGACAACAGGGGAAAGTCCGCCTCACTCAGGCTTACCCCTGGGAAAAGTGGATGCAGCCTCTCTAGCTCCGGACCCAGCACGCAGGTACCTGCTGCCACGTCGACTCACCTATATATGCAGCTCCTGGAAAGCATCCAGAGGGGTATGTGTGCCCGCCTCAACACACATTTCAGTTCTGTCTTCGTCAGGGGCACAAGGTGGCCATAGAGGTGGCCTTTAGGCTATGTGCACACATTGAGTAAAATTTCTGCACTATTTCTGCATTACAAAAACAAAGAAAAGTTAAAGCCATCTCACCGATCTTCAGAAGATGCACAGAACTCCGTCCTGATGAGACGCACCCATATACCAAAGAAAAAAAAAAGGTTGTTCTTAAAAATTCTTCCAAATTTTATTCCAAATGATTAAAATAGTTGCAGCTCCAGGGACCACACTTATAATGCACAGGAGTACATGAGCGACGCGTTTTGATCGCAGCTGTGATCTTTATCAAAGCTAACATACCACTGAATCATGAAGCATTACAACAAGGTCAACACCAATCACATACTGAGTTCACATCACATGATTCAAGGTTCTATCACAAAAAGAAACATACATTATAAAAAACACATGAACAAATTCTACATACAAATTAAAACACAATTAAATGATTTGTAATTATGTGTCAAAAATATATATAGACAAAGCTTTGAATTTGACTCAATAATGACACATGATTTCATTCCGTTTGTTTAGACCATTTGGAAATCTAGTACCTAGGTTATTGATCCAATATACCTCTCGAGTAAGTAGATGTCTTTTCATGTCTCTACCCCGTGGTGGTCTATTTGTTCGTTCCAACCCAATTACCTGAAGAGAAGTGACACTCATAAAATCTGGTTAGCCGAGTATACTTGGTTGAATTGTGACTTCATGACACTGTATACCTGTATAAAACATGCCATTGCATTACAAGCTTTGGAATTACACCTTTTCAAGTATAGTAATTATTCTCAAGTTCTTAACAATTATATTTTACAGGTCACTCACTTCCTTTTTGTTAACCCACATTTTTTTTCATTCGATCAGCAATATTATTTACAGTTGTACTGGGGTGGCCATGGGTGCCAAATTGATCTTGATTAAGATCGTTGCTGCAATAGAAACGCGTCGCTCATGTCCCCATGTGCATTATAAGTGTGGTCCTAGGAGCTGCAACTATTTTAATCATTTGAAATAAAATTTGGAACAATTTTAAAGTAGAGATGGAACAACCTTTTTTTTTCTTTACTATTTCTGCATCCCTTGACAGGGAAAACAGCACATTTTTGTCTGCGTTTTTGCCCTTCAGTTTTGACTGATTTGAGTGAAGTCAAGGGTGAAAAACACTGAAAAAAACACAGAGAATTGACATGCAGCAGATTTAGTGCACCAAATCTACAAGTCACAAATAAGTTACAAATCAGCAACATGTGAATGATACTTCAGGTTTCTCATTCTATTTGTTGGTATTAGGATTGCTTCAGGTTTTGCTTGTAAATCTACATGGCAAAAACGCACCAAATCTGCAATGTGTGCACAAGCCCTTATGGAAGTGGGCAAAACAATAACCCAAAGCATACTGCTAAAGCAACACTCAAGTCATTTAAGGGGAACCATGTAAATCTTTAGGAGTGGCCTAGTCCAAGCCCAAACCTTAATCCAATTGAGAATCTGTGGTCAGACTTCAAGATTGCGGTTCAACAGAGGAAACTATCTAATTTGAAGGAGCTGGAGCAGTTTTGCCTTGAGAAATGGGCAAAAATCCCAGTGGCAAGATGTGGAAAGCTCATAGATACTTATCCAAAGTGACTTGCAGCTGTAGTTGCTGCAAAAGGAGGCTCTACAAAGTACTGACTTTAGAGAGGTGAACAGTTATGCACACTGTAGTTTTCAGTTATTTTGTCCTTATTGTTGTTTGCTTCAATAAAAAGAAAACCAAATCTTCACCGTTGCAGGAATGTTCTTTACATAAACTGATGCAAACACTCAAAAAAAAAAAACACTGAAATACCAGGTTGAGAGGAGTCATACCATGAAAAATGCCAAGAAGCGGGGCAGTGAATACTTTTGCAAGTCACTGTAGGGCTCATGAAATGGAGGACTAAATGGCAGCAGGTTTACTAGTCCTCTAGTGATAGTCTCTTGCAGATTTTATGAAAACTACAGCAATCTAGTGACAGATTCCCTTTAAGAAGCTGTAATCGGCTTTTTACCAATATTGGAAAGAAAATAAATATGCATTTGACTTCTGCTCCTATAAAAAGAGCTGTGTTTCACAGTCTGCTCCATTCCAGCTATGCATAAGTGCTATATATCTATAAAGTGCTTAATCTTCCTTAACAGGAATTGTTTAGGTCTGACCAAGGACTCCCCCTTCTCCATCAACTTAGTGTCCCAATCAACTGACTCAGAGCCACCACATTGATGCTGAGGACAGAGAAGACCCCTGGTCTACATAGCAGAGAATGGACCAGAACTGTGAAGTGCAAGTGATCCAACAGCCCAAGCCTCCCATAGTAGCCAGGATTACAGGTGTGCGCCACAGCACCCAGCAGAGATGTGAGCATTACTAACCTATAGAAGAGTCAGTGTCTGATAAGTGCAAAGCTACAAAATAGCCATCATATCTGGGTTATGTGTCAGAGCTATAAGCTTTTCTGAATAATTGTTTCTTTCAGTCTTGAAATTTTATTTGAAGCAGATACTAAAAAAACAATACATGTATAAAATATAAGCGCGTCCTGACCATAAATGGTTCCCAGTTCTTTTCGGTAAAATGTGATTCCTTTGCATCAGATTCCAAGGAAGTTTTTTGTTCTTTTCTTTTTTTTAATATTACTGATTTTATGAAGCTGCAATTTACTCTAAAATTATATGATTTTTTTAATAATATTGGATGAAAAATATATAATTGTCCCGGGCTTCTATAAAAAGTCTGGATTTCACTATATTAGTCTGCGTCGTGTGCTCTGTACTGGATATTACACAGGTGATATCTCCCTACTGAACAGCAACAGAGACTTTTGCCTGCTCTATATCTGACCTCGGCTGGTGTACCTCCTCTTAGTCAACCTGGTGGCTGCAATCTCCCCAGAGTCACCAGATTGATGCTGAGGATGGACTAGACACATGATCTGCATGGCACTGGATGGACCAGAACTCCCAAACTCAAGTGATCCAATAACACAAGCCTTCCATAGAAGCAAGCACAAAAGGATGCATTACCTATTAATGTTTGAAGAGCGCAGGTATACAAAGTATATATTCTATCTTTCAGAATACATATTTTAGGAATGAAAGAAACTTAGACTGTTATTTTCAGCAAATGCTAAAATGCAGGTTAAATGATACCACCTACTGGGCATGGATGGTTCAGCATTTTTCTTTTTTTTTCTTACAAGATCTGATTTCATTGTTTTACATTCCCAGGAGACTTTTAAGAAAAAAAATATTATTGATCTTAAGGTGTACGTCCCAACTTTTGCATAACAGAAAGAGAGATAAATTATGTCGCAAATTTTGTCCAAAACCATTTACCATTTCTTCTACACTGGCAGGAGATGTCAGATAATGTATCAATCATCTGCTTCTAGGGTCACTGTCTACAATAAAGGCTCAAGTATACAAAATTCTCATCCTATCAGCACAAGATCCTGTGGTTCTTTGCTTTAGCTCTTCTCTGCACTTATAGAAGTTGTAGGTTCAAGTCCTTCGGATACTCACGTAAAAAGAGAAAATTACAAACTTGTAATTGTCTTTATTATTTGTTAGCGGTTTTATAGGAACAAAATATCTGACTTTTTCTTCACCTTTAGAATACACTGACATAGATATACATTGCTATGCACAATGTATCTCTATGTACCTGTATCATGTGCTTTGATACATGCATCAAATGGCCAAGTTCTCCAAAAAATATGACATAGTGGTCATGGGAGATTTCAACTATCCAGACATTTGTTGGGAATCTCTCTCAGGCAAAACTAACAGGTCCAGGAAATTCTTATCCTCTCTTGCTGACAACTTTATCTTCCAAAAGGTAATGGAGAAAACAAGGGGATCTGCTACCTTGGATCTAATCCTCATAAACAGGGAGGAAATGGTGGAGGAGGTAAGAGTGGCTGGGACTCTAGGAGGTAGTGACCATGCTATTTTAGAATTTTGGATAACAAGAGGAGGAAGACCTGTGAAGACTCAGACGTCAAGGTTAGATTTCAGAAAGGCAGATTTTAAGGAACTCAGAAAGAGAATTGGAGGGATCCAATGGCTGGATATCCTTAAGGACAAAAATGTCCAGGAAGGATGGAAAATCTTGAAAAATGAGATTCTCAAAGCACAATCGTTAACAATTCCGAAAAGAGGGAAGAATGGGAAGCATTTAAGGAAACCAGGATGGATGAACATAGAACTTAAACACATGCTAAAAAGGAAGAAAGAAATGTTTATCAAATGGAAAGAGGGAGGCATATCTAAAGAAGAATATAATGCCGTCTGCAGAACCTGCAGGGCACAAATCAGATTATCTAAAGCTGACAATGAATTAAGGCTTGCAAGTGACGTCAAAAGCAACAAAAAAGGATTTTGGGGATACGTCAAAAGTAAAAGAAAAGTCAAAGATGCTATAGGATTTTTACAGGATGAAAATGATGAAATGGTAAGTCAGGATGTTGAGAAGGCTGAACTTTTAAATTCCTATTTTGCATCTGTTTTCTCTCAGAAAGGAAATGTAACATCAACTGATCTTCACTGTCCTATTAAAGGAATAGAAGAATCCAGGATATCTATAAACAGAAAGACAGTGAGGAAACACTTAGCTAACATAAATGAATTCAAGTCTCCAGGTCCAGAAGAATTACACCCCAGGGTACTGAAGGAGATAGCAGAAGAAATTCTTGAACCACTTGTAATGTAAGGAGTACAGTTCATATAGTGTCTTGTGCTTGGGTGCGATGAAAACACAGGAGTCACAGGTTTGATATAGAAGGTCTTGTATTACTTCATACAAGTGGCAATAATAGTCACACAGTTTGCAGATACAAAAGCAGGAGACACAGCAGGCCAGAGTAACTTAAGCTCAGCAATCACTCTCACAACAGGTTCAGGATCTCTTCTCTGTTACCATAAGTCCATGCAAACGTGGATTTATCAAATAGCAAGGTTCCAAAGTCCACGAGTGTTCCAAAGTTCCACAATAGGAAATAACTGGAGTACAAGGTCCAAGGCTTCCAGGAGTCAGGTCACAGGTTCACTGCAGGCTTGATTCTGAAGCACTGATTGCTCAGCTGTGGCTGCTTAAGAAGCAAGAGGGAGAGAATCAGGGCGGGAACATGCAAGCTGGAAACTCCATATTGACTGAGGGCAAGACAGCTGCAGCAAGACAGAAAGTAAAATGGCTGACGGAAAAACTGAGTTTCAGGAACATGTACACAGAACCTTACATTACTCCCCCTTAGGGACAACCTCCGGATGACCTCAGACCAGGCTTGTGTGGGTACCTCTGATGAAACTGACGGAGCAAGTGAGGAGCATTAACGTTATTGACTGGTTCCCATGAATTGTCCTCCACTGGGTAGCCCTGCCATTTAATCAAATATTGTAATTGATTTCTATACAACCTGGAATCTAGAATCCTTTCCACCACAAATTCTTCCTGACCATCGACTAGCACTGGGTCAGGGCAAGGAGAAGAACGTCCAGGAAACGTATTGGGTGTCGCAGCCTTTAGTAGAGATACATGAAAGACAGGGTGGATTCTCATAGTTCTGGGCAGTTGAAGATGACAAGCGACAGCACTTATAATTTTACTGATTTTATAAGGTCCAATGTATTTATGTCCCAACTTAGATGATGGAATTCTTAACTTAAGATTTCTGGTTGACAGCCAGACCAAATCTCCTACCTTGAAAGCTGGTGCAGGTTTACGAAATTTATCTGCGGCTTTCTTGTACCTTTCCTGAGCCAATTCCAGATTTCCCTTTAGAAGATCCATATTCTTTTGTAAAGACGTGATTCTTTCAGCCACTGCTGGCAAAGGCGTTTCTATGGGAAATCGAGGAAGAATATTAGGATGATAACCTAAATTGGAGTAAAAAGGAGACTGCTTAGTGGAGGCGCTCTGAGAGTTGTTATAAGAGAACTCAGCCAGTGGAAGTAGATCCACCCAATCATCCTGTAGGTGGCAGATAAAGCAGCGAAGATACTGCTCCAGGGTCTGATTGGTTCGTTCCGTCTGTCCATTAGTCTGAGGATGAAAAGCAGAAGAAAGGTTCACTTTAATGTCCAATGCTGCACAGAAATTTTGCCAAAACCTTGAAGTGAATTGCACCCTCGATCCGAAATAACCTCATCTGGTACTCCATGTAAACGAAACACATTTTTAATCATCAAATCTGATGTCTGTCTTGCAGTGGGTAAGCCGACACAAGGGATAAAATGAGCTGCTTTTGTTAAACGATCAACCACCACTAGAATGGTGTTCTTCCCTTGAGAGGTTGGTAACTCCACAATGAAGTCCATAGAAATGGATCCCCACGGGCGGGACGGGGTGGGAAGAGGTTGCAACAGACCAGTTGGTGAGGAGCGAGGTGTTTTGCATCTTGCACAGACTTCACATGAAGTGACATAGTTTAAAACATCCTTCCTGCAAGTGGGCCACCAAAAGAAACGAGAAAGAAATTCCTGTGTCTTTAGAATTCCTCTATGCCCAGCTATCTTGGAATCGTGAATGAGTTGCAATACTCTTAATCTGACTGTTTCAGGAATATACAGACGTTGTCCCTGAATCCACACACCATTCTTAAAGACAAGACTTACGTCCCTTGGGGGTTGTGCCAAAAGGAATCCGCATGGTATGCTTCCTTGATGTCCTTAAGTAGGTCTTGATTATGAATCACCCCCAGGAATCTAGAGTCAGGAAGAATAGTCTTAGGAGGAGTAAGTGGACGTGTCTCTGCTGAATAAATCCTAGAGAGTGCATCAGCCTTTCCATTGCGCAATCCTGGTCTATAAGAAATGATAAAATTAAATTGGTTTAAGAAAAGATTCCAGCGAGCCTGGCGAGGAGTCAGGCACTTAGCCGACCTGATAAATTCAAGGTTACGATGGTCTGTCAGGACGACTATTTGCTGTGCAGCTCCCTGAAGAAGGTGTCTCCATTCTTTGAAGGCGGCAATAATGGCCAACAACTCTCTATTGCCCACATCGTAGTTCCTCTCAGCCGAAGACAACTGCTGGGAAAAGAAGGCACAGGGATGCAAGACATTCTTCTCACCTGTTCTCTGAGAGAGTATAGCTCCAACGGCACAGTCTGAAGCATCCACCTCTATTATGAAGGCAAGTTCGGGGTTGGAATGTACTAAGATAGGTGCAGTGGTAAATTTATCTTTTAGACGGGAAAATGCTTCCTGGGCTTGGGGAGTCCAGGAGAACCTAGACTCTTTCCGGGTAAGTTGGGTGATAGGTGACACTACCTCAGAGAAATTCCTAATGAAACGTCTATAGAAGTTGGCAAACCGGATGAAGCGCTGCACCTCCTTCACATTTCTAGGACTTGGCCAATCCTTGATGGCTTGGGTCTTGCTTCCATCCATACTAATTCCTTGTGTAGACAGTACATACCCCAGAAATTGAATTTCGGTCCTATGGAATTCACACTTTTCAAGTTTGATGTAAAGGTGATTTTGTCTTAGACGTTCCAAGACCATTCTCACATGTCCATGATGTTCCTCTGTGGAGTTAGAAAAAATTAGAATATCATCCAAATAAATCACCACGAATGTATCTAGGAGATCCCTGAAGATGTCATTCACCAAGTGTTGGAAAGTGGCTGGGGCAGTACTCAGACCAAAAGGCATAACTAGATATTCAAAGTGTCCATAGCGTGACCTGAATGCAGTCTTCCATTCATCCCCAGGTCTAATACGGACTAAGTTATAGGCCCCACGGAGATCTAGTTTAGAGAAAATTTTGGCATGTCGCACTCTCTCCAATAACTCAGGGATTAAAGGCAATGGATAACGGTTTCTAATAGTAACCTTATTGAGTTCCCTATAGTCTACGCAGGGTCTCAGAGATCCATCTTTCTTCTTTACAAAGAAGATGGGTGCACCTGCAGGAGATGAAGAGGGGCGTATGAAGCCCTTGGCTAGATTTTTGTCTATGTAATCCTTTAAAGCCTTTAGCTCGGGCCCGCCAGGGGGTAGATCTTACCAAAAGGTATCTCTGCTCCAGGCAATAATTCAATTGGACAATCATATGGACGGTGAGGAGGAAGCTGGTCAGCGTTTTCTTGTCACATAAATCCACATAGTCCTGGTATACAGCTGGTAGTTCAGGGACTGACATGGTTCCTTTAGGAACAGAGCAAGCTGAAACTTTTGGACTCATCTGTTTCTCTGGAAAGTGTAATTCCTTGGTCTCCCAGTTAATGGTAGGATTCTGAGCCTGCAGCCATGGTAGCCCTAGAAT
Source organism: Oophaga sylvatica (assembly GCA_033576555.1). Lineage (NCBI taxonomy): Eukaryota > Metazoa > Chordata > Amphibia > Anura > Dendrobatidae > Oophaga > Oophaga sylvatica. Next base: position 23,103 of record JARQOD010002537.1, on the reverse strand, counting down.
AATGGGAAAGTGGGGAGAAGAGATAAGCATAAAGGACAGTTTCTCTTGATGATCTTTACCCATAAGAACCCTCAAAGGCTCTGTTTCCTGATCCACTGGTCCAGAGGTCAGCAGGGAGCCATCCACAGTTTCCATCTGTACTGGAGTAGCCTTCTTCACTGAACGTATCCCCTGTTTCAGAGCAAAGGAGACATCCATAAAATTTCCACTTGCCCCTGAGTCGATCATAGCAGAGCTAGACACCCAAGCTGAGTCAACCCAGAGTTTGATGGAAAGAAAGCAATGAGAATTGTTTTTCTTACAACTCAGCTGGGACACCGCTGAGGAAACTTGAAAAATTGCAGCGTTTACACAGTCAACGTCCTCAGAAGTAACGGAGTTTAAGTCAGAGAAATCAAGATCTGTTGCTGCAGATCTCTCTGGAGCCTGAGGCTCGGACCTAACAGATCCCCTCTCGCAACACTCACAGTGAATGAGTGCTGCAGTAGTCTTACGAGAACGGCTGGGGCAGTTTATAATGAAGTGCCCTGACTTACCACAATAGAAACATAGATTCTCCTTAAAACGATGTTCCTTGCGTGCATCACTAACCCGTCGTTGTAAAGAGTCTACCTGCATAGGTTCAGGTTCAGGTTCCCGTGTGATCCTACTCAAAGGTTCCTTAGCTGGAGAGGAAGGTAGGAAAAGGTTAGTGCGATTGCTTTCGAACCATCTCTCTTGCCTGCGTTCAGTCAGACGAGTATCAATACGGATGCAGTAGTTAATAAAGTCACCTAACGCAGTGGGAGGGTCGGCACGAGCAAGTTCATCCTTAATCAGTGGAGATAACCCTTTTCGAAAAATAGATTTTTTGGCGGAACTGTCCCAGGTGGTATCAAGGGCCCATCTCCTCAAATCCAAGGCATATTCAGCTACCGAGTGCTTACCTTGGCGCAAAGCTAACATGGCTGCTTCAGCTGTTGCACCTCGATTGGGGTCATCAAACACCTGCCCCATGGATGAAATGAAAGCATCAAGATGATCCAAACATTCATCCTCAGTCTCAATCAGAGGGTTTGCCCACATCAAAGCCTTGTTGGTAAGCAACATAATTATAGTAAGCACTTTAGATCGTTCAGTGGGAAATTGTGAAGCATGTGCAGAAAAAAAAGATTGCATTGATTAATAAATCCCCTGAATTTCTCACGTTCACCGCCAAAACGAAAAGGGGCAACTTAGGAATCCCAGAACTCGGGGCTACGGCAGGAGCCTGGACTCGCTCCTCTAGAACCTCAATCCTGGCTCACAAATCCTGGGCAGTCTGTCCAAACACTTGCAAATTGTGATTAGTGAGGTCCTGTAGGTTTGTAAAACGGGTTTTTATAGTCTGCAAATCTGCAAGGATGTTATCAGTCACTCCACAAAGTTCCTTTATGCGGGCCTCCATTTTCCAGATCTTTTAAGACAGGAGTACTGGAAGGAGAGGAGAAGAAAAAAAAAAAAAACAATAGTGTTTACCTGTGGTAACACTGCAGAGAGAAAAAAAAATTAAGGGAACTGCTCACCTGGAATGGTTGTGAGAAGTCACAACCACTATCATCACAGAAAGTTCAACCGGACATCTGATATCCACAGTTACAGCAGACACAAAAGAGGAAAGAAAAAAAAAAACAATAGTGTTTACCTGTGGTAACACTGCAGAAAAAAAACTTAAGGGAATTGCTCACCTGGAATGGTTGTGAGAAGTCACAACCACTGTCATCACAGAAAGTACAACCGGACATCTGATATCCACAATTACAGCAGACACCGCCTTTCCAGACCCAGCAGACACTAACGTTTGGCTTCAGAATCTTGTAATGTAAGGAGTACAGTTCATATAGTGTCTTGTGCTTGGGTGCGATGAAAACACAGGAGTCACAGGTTTGATATAGAAGGTCTTGTATTACTTCATACAAGTGGCAATAATAGTCACACAGTTTGCAGATACAAAAGCAGGAGACACAGCAGGCCAGAGTAACTTAAGCTCAGCAATCACTCTCACAACAGGTTCAGGATCTCTTCTCTGTTACCATAAGTCCATGCAAACGTGGATTTATCAAATAGCAAGGTTCCAAAGTCCACGAGTGTTCCAAAGTTCCACAATAGGAAATAACTGGAGTACAAGGTCCAAGGCTTCCAGGAGTCAGGTCACAGGTTCACTGCAGGCTTGATTCTGAAGCACTGATTGCTCAGCTGTGGCTGCTTAAGAAGCAAGAGGGAGAGAATCAGGGCGGAAACATGCAAGCTGGAAACTCCATATTGACTGAGGGCAAGACAGCTGCAGCAAGACAGAAAGTAAAATGGCTGACGGAAAAACTGAGTTTCAGGAACATGTACACAGAACCTTACACCACTGTCCATAATTCTTGGAGAACAGGAGAAGTCCCAGAAGACTGGAGAAGAGCAAATGTTGTTCCTATCTTCAAAAAGGGGAAGAAGGTGGACCCAGGGAACTACAGGCCGGTGAGTCTGACTTCTATACCAGGAAAGATCTTTGAACAAATTATTAAAGAACATGTATGCAAGTACCTGGATAAGAATGAAGTGATTAAACAGAGTCAGCATGGGTTTGTAACTAATAAGTCATGTCAGACTAACTTAATTTCCTTCTATGACAGAATCACTGACTGGGTGGATCAGGGAAATGCTGTAGATATAGTATATCTTGACTTCAGCAAAGCATTTGACAAAGTATCTCACACAATCCTTATTGAAAAAATGACTAAGTATGGAATGGACAAGGCAACTGTTAGGTGGATTCATAACTGGCTTAGTGATCGGACCCAAAGAGTGGTTGTAAATGGCTGCACATCCAGTTGGAAGAATGTCTCAAGTGGGGTACCACAAGGCTCTGTTTTGGGCCCTGTATTGTTCAACATCTTTATCAATGATTTAGATGAAGGAATTGAGGGTAAACTGATCAAATTTGCTGATGACACAAAGCTAGGAGGGGTAGCTAATACTAGAGAAGAGAGAGAGAGGATTCAAAAAGATATACATAAACTGGAGCAGTGGGCAGCAACTAACAGAATGGATTTTAACAGGGAAAAATGCAAAGTACTACATCTGGGCAATAAAAATGAAAAAAGCATATACAAAATGGGAGGAATAGGGCTAAGTAACAGCACATGTGAAAAAGACTTGGGTATACTAATTGATCACAGACTTAACATGAGTCAACAGTGTGATGCAGCAGCAAAAAAGGCAAATGCAATTCTAGGATGTATCAACAGAAGCATACAGTCTAGATCACGTGAGGTCATTATTGCCCTCTACTCCTCTTTGGTCAGACCTCATCTGGAATACTATGTCCAGTTTTGGGCACCACATTTTAAAAAAGACATCAACAAACTGGAGCAAGTTCAGAGAAGAGCCACCAGAATGGTGACCGGTCTGCAAACCATGTCCTATGAGGAACGGTTGCAGGATTTGGGAATGTTTAGCTTGCAAAAAAGAAGACTGAGAGGAGACTTAATAGCTGTCTACAAATATCTCAAGGGCTGTCACATTGTAGAAGGATCATCTTTATTCTCATTTGCACAAGGAAAGACTAGAAGCAATGGGATGAAACTGAATGGGAGGAGACACAGATTAGATATTAGAAAAAACTTTTTGACAGTTAGGGTGATCAATGAGTGGAACAGGCTGCCACAAGAGGTGGTGAGTTCTCCTTCAATGGAAGTCTTCAAACAGAGGCTGGATAGACATCTGTCTGGGATGATTTAGAGAATCCTGCTTTGAGCAGGGGGTTGGACCAGAAGGCCCAGGAGGTCCCTTCCAACTCTACCATTCTATGATTCTATGATTCTATGAGGTTCAAATCCTGGGGACACTCACATAAAAAGAGAAATTAACATAGAATACACTAACATAGAGATACATTGTACATAGCAATGTATATCTATGTACCTGTATCATCTGCTTCTAGGGTCTGCCTGCTATGTCGATCAAGATGAGAGGTGAGAGTTGTTTATTTAATATATGAACAAAGATGCAGCCTTTCCATGGGAGGAGGAGATATGGGGCTGACAAAGAGTGTGAGAGGAAGTTGAGACAAATCCCTGACCTGTCTGGACAGTCTGGCAGAATCCTGATTGATAGCCCCACTCTACCACCACTGATTCCCATACCCCAGAACGGACTGGAACTAAAATTCAGCCCTGGCATTTAAAGGTACACAGGCCAACTTGTCATGTGGTGAATGTGTAATATCTTTGTACATTTGTATGTTACAAGAAGTGAGGTGAGTGTAACACAACTATATAACATGTAGTCACAGCTGCATCCTTTATTACAGCTCAGTCCTATTTATTACTTTTCATTGAAGGACCTGGCATTGCCGCTACTTTACTTACAGAGCGCGGTCTCGTAGATAATGAAAAGGAGGATGGTCTCTCCATAGTGCTTGACTATTACTTTAACCCCTTTCTGCCATTAGACGTACTATCCCGTCCATGTGACCTGGGCCTGAATGCCCATGGGTGGAATAGTATGTCATACGCTATTAGCCGTGCTCTTGGGGGGGAGTGTGGCCGATTGTGGCCGGGTGTCAGCTGATTCTCACCCGGCACTAAGTGACAGGAGCGGTCACGGACCGCTCCCTTCACTTTAACCCCCGACACACTGCGATCAAACATGATAGCAGCGTTCTGGTGGAATAAGGAAGCATCGGGCAGGGAGGGGGCTCCCTGTGTGCTTCCCTGAGACCCTCAGAATAACGCAATGTGATTGCGTTGTTCATAGGGCCTCCTCCCTGCAGGCCCCCGGAACCAAGATTGCGGCGGGGTCCTTCCGGGTCCTGTAGGGAGGTGGCTTGTCAGTGCCTGCTGAGAGCAGGCTCCAGCAAGCCTACTGCACTGCCTGTCTGATAGCTGATCTGACACAGTGCCCTGAAAAGTGTCAGATCAGTATTATATAGTAATGTCCCACCCAGGGACAATGTAAAAATGTAAAAAAATATATATATATTTTGCAAAAATATTTTTAAAAAAATCCCTAAAAAAATAAATAAATAAAATTTCCCCAATAAACACATTATTAATATGTAAATAAAAAAGTAATAAAAAGTACACTTATTTGGTTTCATCACGTCCGTAGCGACCCGCCGTATAAAAAAGTCCCACTAGTTAACCCATTTAATGAACCCCTTAAAAAAAAGGCTTTATTATCATATCGCCAAACAAAAAGTGGAATAACACGCTATCAAAAAGACGGATATACATAAACATGGTACCGCTGAAAACGTCATCTTGTCCTGCAAAAAATAAGCCACGATATAGCATCATCAGCGAAAAAATAAAAAAGTTATAGCTCGCAGAATAAAGCGATGCAAAAATAATTATTTTTATATAAAATAGTTTTTATTGTATAAAAGCGCCAAAGCATAATAAAAGATATAAATGAGGTATCGTTGTAATTCGTACTAACCCGAAGAATGATAACTGCTTTATCAATTTTACCACATGCGGAACGGTATAAACGCCCACCCAAAGAAATTCATGAATTGCAGGTTTTTGTTCATTCTGCCTCCCAAAAATCGTAATAAAAGTGATCAAAAAATGTCATGTGCCCAAAAATGGTACCAATAAAAAAGTCATCTCGTCCCTCAAAAAATAAGACCTCACATGACTCTATGAGTCAAAATATGTAAAAATTATAGCTCTCAAAATGTGGTGATGCAAAAACTATTTTTTGCAATAAAAAGCGTCTTTTAGCGTGTGACAGCTGCCAAACATAAAAACCCACTGTAAATAGTAAACCAAACCACCCTATATCACCCCTTAGTTAGGGAAAAATAATAAAATTAAAATAATGTATTTATTTCCATTTTCCCAATAGGGTTAGGGCTAAAGTTAGGGATAGGGTTGGGGCTAAAGTTAGGGTTAGGGTTGGGGCTAAAGTTAGGGTTGGGGCTAAAGGTAGGTTTAGGGTTGGGGCTAAAGTTATGGTTGGGCTAAAGTTAGGGTTGGGGCTAAAGTAAGGATTAGGGTTGGGGCTAAAGTTAGGGTTAGGGTTGGGCTAATGTTAAGGTTAGGGTTGGGGGTAAATTTAGGGTAAGGTTTGGGGAAACGGTTATGGTTGGGGCTAGGGTTAGGGTTGGGGCTAAAGTAAGGGTTAGTGTTAGGGGCTAGGGTTAGTGTTGGGGCTAAAGTTAAAGTTAGGGTTGGGGCTAAAGTTAGAAATAGGGTTAAGATTGGGATTAGTGTTAGGTGTTATGTTTCGGTAGCTGAGGAGAAATAGCAAAAATAGCCAAAATAGCAATACACCAGAGAGGCTGGAAACTACTGGGTTGCAGAACCATAAACTAACCGCAACACTCGAAGTAGCCGTGGAGCGTACCTACGGTGATCCTAGATGCCTCGTCACAGCCGGAGAGATAGCTACACCTAAAGACAGAAAGATAAAAGCTAACTGCCCCGTAGCAGAACCCCAAAGAAATAGGAAGTCCCCAAACATGTAATAGCGGTTACACAAGAAGAAAAGATGAACACAGACAGAAAATAGAATAAACAAACGCTGGGGCCCAATTCTGTCTAGATAGAAAAGTATAGGAAAGTATTCTGACTGCAACCCAAAAAACCCTGACAAAAATACCAACACTTCTGATTAACAAAAAATCTGAGATCACACGATCTCTACCACCTAAATCAGATCTCTGGTGTAACACACAGCAATTCAGCAAATAAAAAGTGACCCAGGAACAGAGCAAAAGTGCAAACACAAACTGAGCACAATTGCAGAGCAAGGCCCCAAAAGAGGACCAGGCTGAAGTCCACTGCAAGGCAGCAAACCAGCAAGGAAAATCCAACCAGAGGAAAAAAAAACAGCAAATCACTTATCTGAATGATAGCAGGAATGCAAGCTGAGCTCCAACCAAGACCTGGAAGAAAAATTGATTACAGGCAAGGCTGATGGGAGTTCAGGTCACTTATATCAGACCATTCGGACCCAGCTGAAAGCCATTCAGCAATTGGTTCATTACCTTCAGCAACCACCGGAGGGAGCCCCAGCTCCGAAGTCACCTCAAACATGTTCACAATAGTTAGGAGTGTGATAGGGTTACGTTTGTGGTTAGGGTTATTGTTAGGGTTGGGATTAGGGTTAGGGTGTGTTGGGGTTAGAGTTGGAGTTAAAATTGAGGGGTTTCCACTGTTTAGGCACATCAGGAGCTCTCCAAACGTGACATGGCATCTGATCTCAATTCCAGCCAATTCTGTGGTGAAAAAGTCAAACGGTGCTCCTTCCCTTCCGAGCTCTGTCATGGCCCAAACAGTGGTTTACCCCCACACATGGGGTATCAGTGTACTCAGGATGAATTGTACAATAACTCTTGAGTCCAATTTCTTCTGCTACCCTTGGGAAAATAAACAATTGGGGCCTTAAATATAATGTTTGTGGAAAAAAATGATTTTTTATTTTTATGGCTCTTCGTTATAAACTTCTTTGAAGCACTTTTGGGTTCAAAGTTGTCCCCACACATCTAGATAAGTTCCTTGGGGGTCTAGTCTCCAAAATGGGGTCACTTGTGGTGGGTTTCCACTGTTAAGGCACATCAGGGGCTCTCCAAACTCGACATGATGTCCGCAGACATTGCATCAAAGTCTGCAATCCAAAACGTCACCACTTCCCTTCCGAACTCCGACGTGTTCCCATACAGTAGTTTTCTCCAACATATAGCGAATCAGTGTACTCAGGAGAAATTGGACAACAACTTTTGGGGTCCAATTTTTCCTGTTGCCCTTGGGAAAATAAAACATTTGGGACTAAAAGATCATGTTAGTGGAAAAAATATGTTTTTTTTTATTTTCATGCTCGGGCGTTATAAACTTTAGTGAAACACCTGGGGGGTTTCAAAGTTCTCAACACACATCTAGACAAGTTCCTTGGGGGGGTCTAGTTTCCAAAATGGGATCATTTGTGGGGGGTTTCCACTGTTCAGGCACATCGGGGGCTCTCCAAATGCGACATGGTGTCTGATCTCAATTCCAGCTAATTTTGAGTTGAAAAAGTCAAACGACGCTCCTTCCCTTCTGTGCTCTGACATGCGCCCAAACAGTGGTTTTAACTCCACATATGGGCTATCAGCATACTCAAGAAAAATTGCACAATAACTTTTGGGGTCCTGTTACCCATGGGAAAATAAAAATTGGGGTTGAAAAGATTATTTTTGTGGAAAAAATATGATTTTTTAATTTTACAGCTGTACGTTATAAACTTCTGTGAAGCACTTGGGGGTTCAAAGTTCTCTAGTTTCCAAAATGGGGTCACTTGTGGGGGTTTCCACTATTTAGGCACGTCAGGGGCTCTCTAAACGCGACATGGCGTCTGATCTCAATAACAGCCAATTTTGCATTGAAAAACTAAAACGGCGCTCCTTCCTTTCCGTGCTGCGCCATGCGCCGAAACAGTGGTTCCCCCCACATATGGGGTATCAGTGTTCTCAGGGCAAATTGCACAATAACTTTTGTGGTGTCATTTCTCCTGTTACCCTTGGAAAATTAAAAAAATTGGACCTGAAGTAATTATTTTGTGAAAAAAAGTTAAATGTTAATTTTTTTTAACCATTCAAAAAAATCCTGTGAAGCACCTGAAGGGTTCATTAACTTTTTGAATGTGGTTTTAAGCACCTTGAGGGATGCAGTTTTTAGAATGGTGTCACTTTTTGGTATTTTCTGTCATATAGATCCCTCAATGTGACTTCAAATATGATTTGGTCCCTAAAAGAAATGTTGTAAAACTGAGAAATCGCTTGTCAACTTTTAACCCTTATAACTTCATAATCATAACAAAAAAAATTTAATTCCAAAATTGTGCTGATGTAAAGTAAACATGTGGGAAATGTTACTTATTATGTATTTTGTGTGACATATCTTTGTGATTTAACGGCATTAAAATTCAAAGTTGGAAAATTGCAAAATTTTCAAACTTTTCGCCAAATTTCTATTTTTTCCGCAAGTAAACGCAAATCATATCAAAGAAATTTTACCAATGTCATTAAGTACAATATGTCATGAGAAAAAAGTGTCAGAATCACCAAGATCCATGGAAGCGTTCCAGAGTTATTACCTCATAAAGGGACAGTGGTCAGAATTGTAAAAATTTGCCCGGTCAGTAATGTGCAAACAGCCCTTGTGGGTAAAAGGGTTAAAGGCTAGAGGAATTTAATAAAATATAGTAATTGAATGCACACAGCCGAACACAATCAAATCTTTTTATTATTTTACAAAGTAATAAGTTAATAATATGAAAAGCAAAACATTGGAAAGAACAGTTATAAATAAAAATGTTTAGTTCAATGAGACTTTAATCATCATGCCAGGTTTTTTTGGTATTTTCGTATTCGGTGGGCCAATATAATGTATATGCTGAATTTCTTATGTACAATTTCTTTAATAAAATATTTTTTTCTCATCAATTTCTGATAATTTTGTTTTTATTATTTGAGAAAGGCGGAGGGAATGGAGTGAGCATGCTGTAGTTTTACTGGTGCTAATTTTGGGTACGTACCACTTAGATTATGAATAGACATATGTATTTATATAGAAATCACAATATATGCCCACAAAATGTGAATCTTATACCACATAATCTATATATCGCACATTAGTGGTGATCAGAAATTAAAAGGACCCCACACAATGGTATAAAAATATACAAATGTTTTATTAATTGACAATGACGATACAACAAGAATTACATAAAATAATGAAAGGTACAAAAGCACAAAACCAAAGAGGGACATATAACCATGGTGGGATGAACCAACCACAGCAGATACCAGTACTTTACTAAATAGTAAATTTCCCTAGAGGAAAAGCCCTACTAATATATAATGGGTAACTAACCGCTAGTATACTTGACACTGTGAACAATTGGTTATAACTACCAATATGATAGTGCTGTCATTACTGCGGTCATAGCAATGGCATCGTGCTGCTGTAAACAATCTGCACTACCATATCCCCAAAATAGTAAGGTATATAGAGGGCAATCACAAACACTGCTGGGATCCACCTGGACGTCCCTCTGGCAGAGGGACGTCCAGGTGGACCCCAGCAGAACTAGCGGTAGGTTCATTTTGACCACCTTTTAGTTTTCTACTCCCAGTGTTCGTGATTGCCCTCTATATACCTTACTATTTTGGGGATATGGTAGTGCAGATTGTTTACAGCAGCACGATGCCATTGCTATGACCGCAGTAATGACAGCACTATCATATTGGTAGTTATAACCAATTGTTCACAGTGTCAAGTATACTTGCGGTTAGTTACCCATTATATATTAGTAGGGCTTTTCCTCTAGGGAAATTTACTATTTAGTAAAGTACTGGTATCTGCTGTGGTTGGTTCATCCCACCATGGTTATATGTCCCTCTTTGGTTTTGTGCTTTTGTACCTTTCATTATTTTATGTAATTCTTGTTGTATCGTCATTGTCAATTAATAAAACATTTGTATATTTTTATACCATTGTGTGGGGTCCTTTTAATTTCTGATCACCACTAATGTGCGATATATGTATTTATATATAAGAAGATTACTGTGCCTTGTTCAGGCTTTTGAGCGTCTTTAAACCACTTCAGGTTTCTAAAAACACCAAGTGGTTTAAAGAAGTAACCTTACCATTCTTCTGGTGATTTCCACTCGGAAAACTGGGTACTTTACAATGCAAGTCAATGGGAAAGCTAAGAAGACACCTGATGTCTTTTGTAGTGTTCTACCATCACTTTTGCTTAAAAATGTCAGCTGCTTCCTCATTTTTGGAACTCTAAGGCAGCATTAAGAGCTTCCTTCAGGCTTCCAATTTCTTCCCATATTTTCAGCATTCGTTGCCGCAAGTGGTGAGACCACATTGGCTCTTCCTCGTTCGGGGTAGATACCTCGCAGCTCAGGACCATCCCTATCGAGACAAGGCTTCGATCCCCTGCTCCTGCTCACCTATGCGCACCTCTGCCCAATGTCTGAAAAAGTGATGAGCGGGTTATCTCGCAGGCGCTCACGCAAAGCCCGCCCAAGCAGCACATCTCTCAGGCCCGTCACTAACTGGTCTCTTAGCACTATGTCAGAGAATCCTATGCATATGCCGTCTTTCTTAAGAATTGCAGTTACTAGCTCCTGTAGCATGTTCATGTACTGTGTCACAGTCTCCCCTCTCTTTGATTACGCGTAAATAAATTCACGCGCAACTCTCTTACGTCAATGGGGTCTCCATGCGTCTCCTCAAGTATTTGCAGTACTTTGTCAAAGGTACGCCTGGGGGGTCGTAGCATGACGTAATTCCTCTCCTCTCCATCCAGAGCCATCACGGCAAACTCCGCCTCCAACGCAGGAGTAATGGGGTACATCCTCATCATCCCCCTTACCCGCTCAGTCCAACTCCATAACTGAACATTGCTCCCTGTAAACTCGGGGCGATTACTCAATATTGTCCCCAGTGGTATACTGGCCCTTGGAGCAACCCCAACCGCTTGGTCTGCCACCTTGGCGTTCGGAGACTGCATCCTGCCGACGACGCCAAATGTAGGAAACACAGGGACACAGGATGCAGTGACGGATGGGAGGCAGAGCAAGGGTTAACAGGTTTATTTACAGGGGAATACCCTATACAGGGAGGTAAAGAGTTAAACAGTATGAATGCCAAAATAAGGTACAACGGTACAAATAGCAACACTTCAGTAGCAGGAGTATCAGGAAGTCCTAATGCCGCAGCTCCTGCTGCGAACTCAATAGCACTGGCAATGGTGGGCGCAGTGCCTGTTCCAGGATGGTACTGTAGTCGTTGGTCTGTTTTCTGGTGGCAGTGGTCGGTGTCCGGTACCTACCACTGCCCCTTGTCCATATACTGATGTGGCTAACAAAAGCATGGGCCACAGTTCTGTGCGAGCCCAATGTGGCTCCTTTATTATCTTAACTGGGGTAGTCAGATCACAAGGGTCAGGACAACTATTCTGCTGACAACGTCAGGGTGCAAGGGTCAGTCTCATATGCCGTCCCTCTTGGACAGAGCGTGTGCGGTACTCACGGTCATGTAGTATATGGCACCTGGTTCTCTGCCACGTCGACTCTCCTATTTATGCAGCTCCTGGAAAGCATCCAGAGGGGTGTGTGTGCCCGCCTCAACACACATTTCAGTTCTGTCTTCGTCAGGGGGCACAAGGTGGCCATAGAGGTGGCCTTTAGGCTATGTGCACACATTGAGTAAAAATTCTGCACTATTTCTGCATTACAAAAACAAAGAAAAGTTAAAGCCATCTCACCGATCCACAGAAGACGCACAGAACTCCGTCCTGATGAGACGCACCCATATACCAAAGAAAAAAAAAAGGTTGTTCCAGCTCTTCTTAAAAATTCTTCCAAATTTTATTTCAAATGATTAAAATAGTTGCAGCTCCTGGGACCACACTTATAATGCACATGAGGACATGAGCGACGTGTTTCTATTGCAGGTTTCTCATTCTATTTGTTGGTATTAGGATTGCTTCAGGTTTTGCTAGTAAATCTACATGGCAAAAAAGCACCAAATTTGCAATGTGTGCACAAGCCCTTATGGAAGTGGGCAAAACAATAGCCCAAAGCATACTGCTAAAGCAACACTCAAGTCATTTAAGGGGAACCATGTAAATCTTTAGGAGTGGCCTAGTCAAAGCCCAAACCTTAATCCAATTGAGAATCTGTGGTCAGTAGTGTTGAGCATTCCGATACCGCAAGTATCGGGTATCGGCCGATATTCGCGTTATCGGAATTCCGATACTTAATTCCGATACTTTTTCCATATCGTATACCGGAATCGGAAGTTCCCATAATTCTTTGAGACAGGCAATGTGATTTTAGTCAGCCAATGAGGAATCCTACGAAGTGTGGGCACATCCTGTAATGCTGCGGTCATCTTAACTAATGGCATGGCTGTGATTGGCTGCTGAAATGATGTCAGAATGCACTATAAAAGGCGCCGCCGCCATTTTAGCGTCACTGTGCTGTGAACTCAGTAAGGGACAGAACGCTACTCTGCTCACTCTGAGGGACAGTTAGATATTGCGATTTTGTGTACTACTGTGCTTGAGGCAGGCTAGTTTACCAACCGCTGTGTAAAGCTTCATTTTGCCAGTGTTGTTTTAACAGCTCTGTGCAAGGGTGTGTGTGTGACAGTGCAGGTGACGCTGCAGTTTGCTCTGCATCCACCGCTGTTTGTAGGCATCTGCACGTGTCACTGACTCTTTTTTTTTTTTTTTTTTTTTTTTATTTTGTGGAATTGGTGCAGCTCCATTATATTACAAAAAAAAATCAAATCTATTAGTGTGACGTGCTTCCATCCGTATACAATACATTGGTTGCAAACACTATAGAACTACACAAAGGAGCTTTTCACAGATTGTGGACAGTTGTGTTTCAGTGTTCACTTCAGTCTGTGTTTTTTACTTTTTTTAGTGCAGATCACGCTCCAGTTACATGTTCAAGCACTGCTGCTTGTACTCTGCTGAGCGTGTCTCAGTGTCTCATCCTTTTCATTTATCTCCAATTGGTTCTGCTACATTCCATTTAAAATAAATGTAATCTATTAGACTAATAGATTAGATTTATTTTAAATGGAATGTAGCAGAACCAATTGGAGATAAATGAAAAGGATGAGCCACTGAGACACGCTCAGCAGAGTACAAGCAGCAGTGCTTGAACAAGTAACTGGAGCGTGATCTGCACTCAAAAAAGTAAAAACACAGACTGAAGTGAACACTGAAACACAACTGTCCACAATCTGTGAAAAGCTCCTTTCTGTACTTCTATAGTGTTTGCAACCAATGTATTGTATACGGATGGAAGCGCGTCACACTAATAGTATTAGTGTGACGCGCTTCCATCCGTATACAATACATTGGTTGCAAACACTATAGAAGTACAGAAAGGAGCTTTTCACAGATTGTGGACAGTTGTGTTTCAGTGTTCACTTCAGTCTGTGTTTTTTACTTTTTTGAGTGCAGATCACGCTCCAGTTACTTGTTCAAGCACTGCTGCTTGTACTCTGCTGAGCGTGTCTCAGTGGCTCATCCTAATAGTATTAGTGTGACGCGCTTCCATCCGTATACAATACATTGGTTGCAAACACTATAGAAGTACAGAAAGGAGCTTTTCACAGATTGTGGACAGTTGTGTTTCAGTGTTCACTTCAGTCTGTGTTTTTTACTTTTTTGAGTGCAGATCACGCTCCAGTTACTTGTTCAAGCACTGCTGCTTGTACTCTGCTGAGCGTGTCTCAGTGGCTCATCCTAATAGTATTAGTGTGACGCGCTTCCATCCGTAAACAATACATTGGTTGCAAACACTATAGAAGTACAGAAAGGAGCTTTTCACAGATTGTGGACAGTTGTGTTTCAGTGTTCACTTCAGTCTGTGTTTTTTACTTTTTTTAGTGCAGATCACGCTCCAGTTACATGTTCAAGCACTGCTGCTTGTACTCTGCTGAGCGTGTCTCAGTGGCTCATCCTAATAGTATTAGTGTGACGCGCTTCCATCCGTATACAATACATTGGTTGCAAACACTATAGAAGTACAGAAAGGAGCTTTTCACAGATTGTGGACAGTTGTGTTTCAGTGTTCACTTCAGTCTGTGTTTTTTACTTTTTTGAGTGCAGATCACGCTCCAGTTACTTGTTCAAGCACTGCTGCTTGTACTCTGCTGAGCGTGTCTCAGTGGCTCATCCTAATAGTATTAGTGTGACGCGCTTCCATCCGTATACAATACATTGGTTGCAAACACTATAGAAGTACAGAAAGGAGCTTTTCACAGATTGTGGACAGTTGTGTTTCAGTGTTCACTTCAGTCTGTGTTTTTTACTTTTTTTAGTGCAGATCACGCTCCAGTTACATGTTCAAGCACTGCTGCTTGTACTCTGCTGAGCGTGTCTCAGTGGCTCATCCTTTTCATTTATCTCCAATTGGTTCTGCTACATTCCATTTAAAATAAATGTAATCTATTAGTGTGACGCGCTTCCATCCGTATACAATACATTGGTTGCAAACAATATAGAAGTACACAAACGGGCCTTTCACAGCTACTGAACATGGGTTTTTAATTTTTAACTAAAATATGTATTTTTTCAAATGACACAAATATAAGTAATGTTGAAGAGGAATAGTCCTACATCCATTGTTTGCACAATATTACAGGTGTACATCATGTCCCTTAATCAACAATGTATTATTATATTTACTTGTATGCTTTTATTTAAAAGCCAAGAACACAGAAGGATAACCTTCGCACTGCAGCTGTTGTCAAAGTTCAACCCACATTATGCACTTCCAACATTGCAGCATTTGAGGCATGATGTGAGTTGGATTGGTCAAAGTTATGGAGTGAGAAGGTTCACCATCAGTACCCTATAGCATAAGTATGCTTTTGTGTTAGACATGTGGATATCTGCCATAATATGTCACAATTATTTAGTTACAGATTTGTTACCAACACTAATCATTGAATGGTTTTAAATTTGACGTTTCACTTGTTTACAGCTTAGAAATAAGGGTGTAGCCTGATATCTATGTGTAGCACTAGCCACTTTAACATGTCATGTTTTTTTAAACATGTGTAGCTAGGTAGCAGTAATTTTTGCCGGACACACAGCAGGGGAACAGCAGGCGTTACTGAACCCCACTATTACTATAGCTTGTGTATTGGTCTGTGGACACGACACTTCTGAGCAGCAACTGGCAGTGTTGTAGCCCAGGGAGTATAGCTCAGGTGGTAGAAAGATGAACATAACAGGAGACATGGAAAACGTTGTCAACCAGTTAGTTAATCTGAAACCGGACAGGCAAATTCAGGCGAGATCCATGCCTAGTTCATTTTCAGAAAAGTAAGCCGTTGTACATTATCGTAGGATAGTCGCATGCAACGGTCTGTTAGTACACCACCTGCAGCAGTAAAGACGCGCTCCGATAATACACTGCCAGCAGATCAAGCCAGCACCTCCAATGCATACTGGCTAAGCTCTGGCCATGTATCCAGCTTAGAGACACAAAACTTGAATGGGGAAGAGCCATCTGAGAGTACACTGAGAGGGCAAGACATGTAGTCTGTAACCATCTTACGGAAATGTTGCCTCCTGCTGACTGGAGCCGTCTCGGATGGTGTAGACATTGGTGGCGCTGCCACAAAACTTCGACACATTTGGAACATACTGGTCTTGCCCTGTGCAGAGGCGCTGCTTGTGCTCCCTCTTGTTGCAGAGCTGTCTCCACTGCCTCGACGCACAGAGCTGCTTTGTAAATCAGTAGCAGCAGCAGTGCTCTTGGCTGGAATGGAGAACATTATGGATTGCACCAGTGTGTCTTGGTACTTCCGCATTTTACGCTCCCGGTTCAACGGTGTGATGAGGCTTTGTAAGTTGTCCCGGTAGCGAGGGTCTAGGAGGGTGTACACCCAATAATCAGACGTGGTGTGAATGTGTTCGATGCGGCGGTCGTTTCTCAGCCACTGCAGCATGAAATCAACCATGTGCTGCAGACTCCCAACTGGCCAAGAAACGTTGTCCCCTGCAAGAGGCGTCATCTCCGCCTGCTGTGCATCACCCCACCCTTGGTCTACATACTGACTAGAGCATTGTCTACCTCCCTCTGGAGCGATGTCTTCCTCCTCCATTGACTCCTCCTCACAAAGTCCTTAAAATACATATAAATTTACAAAATTTAAAACTCAAAATTTAAAAACTTTGTATCATAATTCTGTAACATCAGTTTATGGAAACACAATAGCATTACAAAAGGATAGACAAAAAATGTACATTATGTGCTTTGTAAATACATTAAAAGTTTGTAATGGTTATGAAAATATAGACAGCGACTCTGGAGGTTCAATTGTTGATACAGCATGGTACTTTGAAAGTCCTCCAGCCCTTTGTGAAGAACCACGTTGCGCTGACTGTCCAGAAGGTGATGGAATTTGTGACTCCTCATCCTCCACCTCTTCCAAAACCTCATGCCTTAGTGCTTGCAGTGTTTTTTGAAGCAGGCAGATAAGGGGGACAGTCAGGCTGACTAGTGCATCATCTGCACTCGCCATCCGCGTTGACTCATCAAACGCACGCAAAACGTGGCAGATATCCTTCATAGAGTTATTCGCCACTCATTACACTGGCAGTGGCTGCCCATTCATTATAGGATCCAATTCTAATTACTGGTTCTCACCAACATAGCTCTCCACAGCGCAGCACCCCCCTACATCTCCTCCCTTATTTATATTTATCGGCCTAACCGACTGCTGCACTCTGCAAACGACCTTCGACTAACCTCTGCACTAATCCGTACCTCCCACTCCCAACTCCAAGACTTCACCCGCGCTGCGCCAATCCTCTGGAATGCTCTACCCAAGAAATTAGGACTATCCGCAATTTGGATGGTTTCAGGCGCTCCCTCAAAACACATTTGTTCACAGTGGCCTATCACATTCTCTAATCAAAGTCATTCTATGTGTAATTCTGTGTGTGTAGCCCATTCACTATCTCCATGCATCCCTCACTTCCTTAAAATGGCTGGACCATCATTGTAAAAACACCATTGTATATAAACACCTGTACTTTGTATCTCCCACACCTCATTGTAGATTGTAAGCTTTCACCAGCAGGGGCGGCTGATTTTGCTTTAATTATTGTATTGTTAACGTTGTTACTTATGACTCGTGTTTTGAAACTGTTAAACTGTAAAGCACTGCGGAATATTATGGCGCTATATAAATAAATAATATTATTATTCTTATTATAGAGGCCCACTCAGTAGTGGTGAAGTGTGAACGCCGCAAATTGCGAGTTGACTGCGCCTGATGCAGCTGATACTCCATTACTGTTGGCTGCTGCTCACACAACCGCTCCAACATATGTAACGAGGAATTCCACCTGGTGGGTACGTCACATATAATGCGATGTTCATGAAGGTGAAATCTGCGTTGCAGAGCTGCAATCAGTGATCTGGCCATGCTGGAACGTCGCAAGTGAGCGCACTCTAGGCGGACCTTGTGCAGCAGTGCATCAAGATCCGGATAGTCCCTCAAAAAACTCTGCACGACCAAGTTGAGCACATATGACAGACATGGTATGTGAGTGAGGTTGCCAAGGCCCAGAGCTGACACCAGATTTCGGCCATTGTCACACACTACCAAGCCTGCCTGTAGATTCTCTTCCAAAAACCACACGTCGCTCTCCTGCTTTATGGCATTACAGAGCTCCTGCGCTGTGTGGCTAAGATTCCCCATGGAAATTAATTTCAGGATGGCCTGTTGACATTTGGACACGGCTGTGCTCATATCGGTCGCAACAGGTAAACGTTCACGGGTCCATGTGGAGGTAGACCGTGACGGCTCCTGCAGCGATGATTCTGAGGAACTGGAATAGGAGGAGGAATCAATGTGTACAGACTTGATTCCTGCAATCCTTGGAGTTGGCAGAACACGTACAGCGCCACTCGCAAGATCAGTACCCGGCTGCACAACATTGACCCAATGGGCAGTGAGGGAAAGGTATTGTCCCTGGCCATGGGTGTTAGAACCCTCTTGTTAGGTTTTGTTTCAGTTTGCTGGTCACATGACCTTTTTTCCCTATTTAGTCTGGCTCCGCCCTTCTGGCTTTGCTTGACTTCATTGTATTATCTACTGTTAAGCTAGCCGGGTGCTTAGGTGCCTTAATCTGTGAGTTTTGCTTGATGTTAGGATCACAAAGTATTTATTTTTCTGTTTAATTATCCATGCTACAATTTATGTTAGGACTAGGAGGTGTCCACCTTTTCTCCCAGTCCCTAGATCTTGTAGGGATTACTCCCTCGCAACTATAGGTCTTCGTTCACACTAGATGAGGACTTTAGCGGGTCTGGTCGCAGGATCAGGTTCCCCGTTACATCGTAGGGATTCAGCTTAGTTGTATTGTAGGGACAGAATTCCCTTCTTTCCTTACTGGTTGTAGCAGATCATAACAATGGGTACTGGTCCACGCATCGGTGGTCAGGTGGACCTTGCTACTGAGGGCTTTTAGTAGCGCATGTTTAATTTTTCCCTCAACATGCTTTTGCAGACCAGGGACGGCTTGCCTGCTGAAATGAAATCGGCTTGGCACATTGTATTGTGGGATTGACAATGATATTCAGTTACGGAAACTGTCTGTCTCCACCAGCCTGAATCACAGCATTTCAAGGGACAGGAGTTTTGCAATGCCAGCATTCAGAGCCTGTGCTCGTGCATGGTTTGCGGAGTATGGCCGTCTTTTATCCCATGCCTGTGCTACCGCTGGCTGTTTTGTGGCCTGGGAGTGTGAGGATGACAGGGAACTTGCTGCTGTGTGTGGAATAACAGTTTGTCTCTGGACAACAGTGGCCGAGGTTCTTCCATGGCGATCCTGTGAGGAAGCATAACCAGCTGTGTGTGAGCTCGATGAAGAGGCTTCAACACAACCTGAAGATGTAGGTGCTGCTGTAGGTTGGCCTACATCTCCAGTGTGTCTTTGTAACTCAACTACGTGCTTTGTCCGCACATGTTTCCACATATTTGTGGTATTGAGGTGACTGACACTTTTAGCTATTTTTAATTTTTGATTACACAGCTTGCATTTCACATAGCAAATATCATGTGCAAGTGTGTGAAAAAAGGACCACGCAGTGCAAGTCCTGGGAGCGCACGTTTTGACTTTTGGAACACAACTGCTCCGAACAGGTGCCAAACTGGAGGCTACAGGCAACCGAGTCTGCAGCCTAACTCTCCCTCCTGTTTGTACCGTTGGGGCAATGTCTTCCTCTATCTTCCTTCTATCACTAACCATTTCTCTAGGCCTCTCCCAGCTTTCAACCAAAGTACTGGTTCTCACCCACAAAGCTCTCCACAGTGCAGCACCCCTCCTACATCTCCTCCCTCATTTCTATCTATCGGCCTAACCGACTGCTGCGCTCTGCAAACGACTTTCGACTAACCTCTGCACTAATACGTACCTCCCACTCCCGACTCCAAGACTTCTCCTGCTCTACGCCAATCCTCTGGAATGCTGTACCCCAAGAAATTAGGACTATCCACAATTTGCATGGTTTCAGGCGCTCCCTCAAAACACATTTGTTCAGAGCGGCCTATCACATTCACTAATCAAAGTTATTCTATGTATTCTGTGTAAGTGTGTGTGTGTCTCTAGCCCATTCACTATCTCCATCCCTCAGTCCCTTAAGATGGCTGGAACATCATTGTAAATGCACCATTGTATATAAACACCTATACTTTGTATCTCCCCCATCTCATTGTACATTGTAAGCTGTCACGAGCAGGGGCGACTTATTTAGCTTAAATTATTGTATTGTTAACGTTGTTACTTATGACTTGTGTTCTGAAACTGCTAAACTGTAAAGCGCTGCGGAATATGATGGCGCTATATAAATAAATATTATTATTATTCCTCTGAGCTGCTCCCACCACCTTCCTGTTCTTCATGCCATGTTGGGTATTGGACCTCATCATCTCCACTACCCTCTTCCAACACCTGCTGTTGGGTGGTCTGGCCAGCACCATGCTCAACAGAAACTGGCACCTGGGTCTCATCATCATCATCAGATGCGTTCTGCGGTGTGCTGACCATCGGCACTGTCTCACCCGCCTCTTCAGATTCAGAGAGACACAGCTGTTGCGCATCACTGCATACTCCCTCTTCTTCACATTACAGAATGCTGCTTGGCTGGGCCCCTGTTTGCAAGCCAATAGATTCTGAGAACAGAAGCAGACACTCAGCTGGCTCCTGTACACAACTCTCTGACTGCCTGGGCAATTTGCCAGGCGGTGAAGAGACAGATGGTTGCCCAACAGTGCTGTGGTCCTGAGAGGAGGTGGAAGCAATTGAAGTCGATGCATTGGCTGAGATCCAAACAACAACGGCTTTAATTTGTTCTTCCCGCAGCAGGGGGGTACTCCGAGCTCCTACAAAAGTGCGCATAAAGGAACGCTCACGGGGAAAACTGGTGGATGCTGTGTCACTGGGGGCCGCAGCAGCCACAGAATCCCCACGTCCTCTCCCTGAAGAAACTCCACGACCACGTGCCTTACTCCCTGCCTTCTTCATCTTGGTAGATTGATAAAGAAAGTCTGAAAAGTTATAAGGCCTAAGTGTGGTTATTCCGCAGAGACTGCAGTGAACACTGCACACAACTGTTCAGTAGGTGTGAAAGGCCCCTTTGTGTACTTCTATAGTGTTTGCAACCAATGTATTGTATACGGATGGAAGCGCGTCACACTAATAGATTTTATTTATTTGTAATAGAGTGGAGCAGCAACAATTAGAGAAAAATTTCAAGGATGTGCCAGTGACACACGCTCAGCAGACTACAACCAGCAGTGGTTGAAGAACTAACTGGAGCGTGATCTGCACTCCAAAAAGGAAAACCTCAGACTACAGTGAACACTGCACACAACTGTTCACTACCCAACGCGTCTCAGCAGGAAGGCAGTCTGTGCGTCAAAACAAAGGCGCAAGCATACATCCACGTACCCTGTTTATAAAGCTATATAAAAAAAATTATGTAGTAGTGACGCACACTTTATTGAGGTACAGTATTACATCGCCATTCACCATCTGTGGCTATGCAGTCTCATCTATATATACCTTATCTATCCGTTGTCATGCTTGCAAGTCGACAGTCAGGCATAACTAGCAATTTTCACTATGCACTATGCACTTTTTAAAGGTTATGTTTGTTAATAAACATGATTATTGCCACATATTATGAGTATTACATGATGGAAATTGTATAATTTTGTATAAACTGTTTAGTGACATTATTCAGCAAATGTAACATTTTAGTAATGTCACAGATAACTTGTAATGCTGATGATGTTTTGAAGTCAGACATTCATTGTCTATACAATAAAAATGGTGTACATACTGTTACTTATCCATCATTAATGGATTCAGATATGTACTTGTATGCTTTTATGTACAACCGTATAGCAGATTCCTTAACTAATTTATTTTGTGGTTTGCATTGCTGTTCAACATGTTAATGTATGTGTTTATGTTTGTCAATTCTTTATTTATCTAGATATTAGTTTAAATGAAATCATCATCTTATGGTAGTAAAGGTTATCTTTCTCTTGTTTGAAGTATAGACATTTAAAATTGACAGGTAACAAGGAAATTACTTTATCTAGTATTTAAACATCCTCCTTGACCCTGGGCTCCAACACCGCCAGTTGTTGCTCGGAAGTGCTGTTAGCACAGTCAACACTTGCTCCTGTGTTACTGGGGTTCAGTAACGTCAGCTGGTCCTCGGTTGTGCCATTGGCTCTTTTCCTTCTGCTGCCCCTCCGGGTTCCAGTACCGTCAGCTGGTTCTCCGCAGTGCCTTTGGCCTAGGTGCCTCCATCTTGGTATCCGAGTTCCAGCAACGTCTGCTGGTCCTTGGTAGTGCTTTGGAGCACAGGTACCTCCTGCTTAGTAACCGTGTCCCAGTAACGTCAGCTGGTCCTCGGTTGTGCCATTGGCTCTTTTCCTTCTGCTGCCCTCCGGGTTCCAGTACCGTCAGCTGGTTCTCCGCAGTGTCTTTGGCCTAGGTGCCTCCATCTCGGTATCCGAGTTCCAGCAACGTCTGCTGGTCCTTGGTAGTGCTTTGGAGCACAGGTACCTCCTGCTTAGTAACCGTGTCCCAGTAACGTCAGCTGGTCCTCGGTTGTGCCATTGGCTCTTTTCCTTCTGCTGCCCTCCGGGTTCCAGTACCGTCAGCTGGTTCTCCGCAGTGCCTTTGGCCTAGGTGCCTCCATCTCGGTATCCGAGTTCCAGCAACGTCTGCTGGTCCTTGGTAGTGCTTTGGAGCACAGGTACCTCCTGCTTAGTAACCGTTGTCCCAGTAACATCAGCTGGTACAAGATTGTGCTACAAATACAAGATACGGAACAAGAGACACAAGAACAATAAGCAGAAGATCTAAAAGCAGAAGAACATGAAGTATAAGACCAAAATGAAGAGCAAAATATATGCTCTAAATTATAAGCAGAAGAAGACTAAGCAGTGTATGGGGGTGAGTCCGTTCCTCCTCGTGGTGCCCCTGGAAAATGCCTGCTGCTGCAGGCTAAACTGAACACGGACAAAT
>JARQOD010002536.1:44309-76412 GCA_033576555.1 Oophaga sylvatica | reverse complement strand
CAGTTTTGACCTTTTTTTTATTTTCCCTAAAACCATTTCCTGTAATAAAAAAAAATAAAAAAGCAAAATGATTCTTACCTATCCGATGCACAGTAAGGTCCCACGCTGTAATCCATCAGAAAGGGTTAACAGGTTACAGCTAGCAGGCAGGTAATGCTGCCTGCTGAGCTGTTACCCCTGAAATGAATAAGTTCCTCTCCCGGCGAAAGGAGAGGAAGTGATTAATTTGTGTGAAGCTTAATTGATTTCTTCCCACTTTCACTTCAGGTTAGGTTCACCCTGGTTAGAGTTAGGGTTACAATTAGGGTTAGGATTACAATTAGGGTTGGAATTAGGGTTGGATTAGAGTTCGGATTAGGGTTGGGGTTAGGGGTGTGTTGGGGTTAGGGTTGGAGCTAGAATTGAAGGTTTTCACTATTTAGGCACTTTCAGGGGTCTCCAAACACGACTTGGCGTTCAAAAAGTCAAATGGCGCTCCCTCCCTTCCGAGCCCTGCCGTGCGCCCAAACAGTGGTTTACCTCAACATATTGAGTATCAGCGTACTCAGGAAAAAATTGCACACCAATTTTGGGGTTCTAATTTCTCCTGTTACCCTTGGGAAAATAAAAAATAGCTGGCTAAAAAATAATTTTTGAGGAAAAAAACTGATTTTTTATTTTCACGGCTCTGCGTTTATAAATTTCTGTGAATTACTTGGGGATTCAAAGTGCTCACAACACATCTAGATAAGTTCCTTGTGGGGTCTAGTTTCCAAATGGTGTCTGTTACGTTTTGGTAGCTAAGGAGGCAGGAGCAAAAACCGCATAGGCAGCCAAACACCAGAGAGGTTGGAAACTAACAGGTTGCAGACTCCTAAACTAACCACACAACTAGAAGCAGCTGTGGGATGTTCCTACGGTGCCCTAGACACCTTGTCACAGCGGAGAAATTAGCTAACACTGAAGATGGAAAGAGGAAAGCTAACTGCCCCGGAGTAGACCCCAAAAGAGTAGGAAGCCCCCAAACATATAATGGCGGTTAGATAAGATGAAAATACGAACACAGGCAGAAAATAGATTGAGCAAACGCTGGGGCCCAAAACTGTCTAGATAGGACAGTACAGGAGATAATACTGTCTGCAACCCAGAAAAACCCTAGGAAAAACTCCAACACTTCTGAATCCAAAAACACTGTGACCACACGGTCTCGACCACCTATATCAGATCTCTCGTTTGGACACGTAGCTACCCAGCAGTAAAATATTACAAGAACTGAGCAAATGAACAAATACAAAAAATGAACGGAGACCAGCCAAAGCCCCCCAAAGGGGACCCAGCTGAAGACAAAAAGCAATGCAGCAAAAATCAAGGAATTCAAACCACAGTAAAAAAAACTGAAAGAGACTTATCTGAATGCAAGCAGGAGACAGCAGAAAAGCAAGCTGAATTCCAACCTAGACCAGGAAGAACAATTGATCACCGGCAAGGATCATGGGAGGTCAGCTCACTTATATCAGGCCAGTCAGTACCACCTGACAACCACTCGTTATCTGCAGGTGTAGGACTCTTGGTGATCAACATAGGTTCAATACCCTCAGCAACCGCCAGAGGGAGCTTCAGCTCCGATGTCTCCAAAACGTTCACAACAGTACCCCTCCTTGAGGAGGGGTCACCGAACCCTCACTTGTGCCACCAGGACGATCAGGATGAGCTCGGTGATAGGCACGGACCAGTCTTTCAGCATGAATGTCAGAAGCAAACACCCAAGAATTGTCCTCCTGACCATAGCCTTTCCACTTCACCAAGTACTGGAGTCTCCACCTGGCCAAACGAGAATCCAATATCTTCTCAACCACATACTCCAAATTGCCCTCAACCAAAACAGGATCAGGAGGCGCAGCCATAGGAACCACTGGCTCGACAAATCTCTTCAATAAAGATTTGTGAAATACGTTGTGAATCTTGAACGTTCCTGGAAGAATCAAACGGAAGGAAAAGGGATTAATAATCTCCACGATCTTATAAGGTCCAATGAACCTTGGCTTAAATTTTGGACACGCAACCTTCATAGGGATATTTTTGAGGACAAGCAAAACCAAGTCACCCACTTTAAATCGAGGACTATGTCGGTTGGCAAACCGCTGTGCCTTCTCATGAGAGAGGGACAACTTATCCACTACTTGATCCCAGATCTGCTGCATTCTCCACAATAGAGTCAACACCAGGACAGACAGAAGCCTCCACCTGCCCTGAAGAAAATCGAGGATGAAACCCGAAATTGCAGAAAAATGGAGACATCAAGGTTGCAGAACTAGCCCTATTATTCAAAGCAAACTCAGCCAATGGCAAAAAGAGACCAAGTCATCTTGATCAGCAGACACAAAACATCTCAAATAAGTCTCCAAGGTCTGGTTTGTTCTCTTGGTTTGTCCACTGGTCTGAGCATGAAATGCAGAGGATAAAGATAATTGAACACCGAGTTTAGAACAAAATGTCCTCCAAAATCTGGAAACAAACTGGACTCCTCTGTCAGACACAATGTTCTCCGGAATTCCGTGCAACCGAACCACATGCTGGAGGAACAAAGGCACTAACTCGGAGGAGGAAGGCAACTTAGGTAATGGCACAAGATGTATCATCTTGAAAAACCTATCACAGATTACCCAGATAACGGTCATTCTCTGAGAGACAGGGAGGTCGGAAATAAAATCCATAGAGATATGGGTCCATGGTCCATGGTCACTAGAGCAAGAGCAAGGCTTGGAACGAGAGCAAGTCCCACAGGACTGCACAAAGTCCCTGACGTCACGAGACAAAGTAGGCCACCAAAAGGACCGACTCACCAAGTCTCTGGTACCAAAAATCCCGGGATGACCAGCCAACGCGGAACAATGAATCTCAGACATCACACTCTTCTTCCACTGGTCTGGGACAAACAATTTCCCAACAGGGCAGCGCTCAGGTTTATCCTCCTGACACCCCTCCAGAGCCAGTCTCAAATTGGGCTATATGGCGGAAAGTACTACACCCTCTTTCAAAATAACAGCAGGATCAGATAACTCAGGAGAATCCACAAAGAAATTCCTTGAGAGGGCATCCGCCTTAACATTCTTAGTGCCAGGAAGAAAAGAAACCACAAAATTAAAACGTGTGAAAAACAAGGCCCACCTGGCCTGTCTAGGATTAAGTCGCTTGGCTGATTCGAGATAAACCAGGTTATTATGGTCCGTGAGGATCACCACCTGATGTTTGGCTCCTTCCAGCCAATGTCTCCACTCTTCAAAGGCCCACTTCATGGCCAATAACTCCCGATTACCCACATCATAATTACGTTCAGTTGGAGAACGAGAGAAAATGGCACAAGGGTTACTCTTAGAGGTCCCAGGATCCCTTTGGGACAAAACGGCACCTGCCCCAATTTCAGAAGCATCAACCTCCACCTGAAACGGTAGAGAAACATCAGGCTGCCGTAGAACAGGAGCAGAAGTGAATCTCTGTTTAAGTTCTTGAAACGCAGAAACTGCCTCAGGAGGCAAATTCACCACATCAGAACCCTTTTTTGTCAAACAGTCAATGGTTTAACAATACCGGAGAAATTACCAATGAATTTATGATAAAAATTGGCAAAACCCAAAAATCTCTGAAGAGCCTTTAATGAAGTAGGTTGAACCCAATCACAGATGGCCAGAACCTTGACCGGGTCCATTTCAATAACAGACGGAGACAAAATGAATCCCAGAAATGAGACCATCTGTACCCCAAAAAGACACTTTGATCCCTTCACATACAGTGCATTCTCTCTCAAAATCTGGAACACATTCCGAACATGTTTCACATGAGAGTCCCAGTCATTGGAAAAATCAAGATATCATCCAAATAAACAATCAGAAATTTATCCACAAATCCCTGAAAATATCATTCATGAAGGATTGGAAGACGCAAGGAGCATTAGTGAGCCCAAAAGGCATCACTAGGTACTCAAAATGCCCCTCTGGGGTATTAAACACCGTCTTCCATTCATCCCCGTGCTTAATGCGAACAAGGTTATACGCCCCCCTGAGGTCAAGCTTGGTAAACCAACTAGCACTTTTCACTCTGGAAAATAGGTCAGAAATCAAGGGTAACGGATATTGATATTTCACAGTGATCTTATTCAGGAGGCGATAATCAATACACGGCCTCAATGAACCATCCTTTTTGGCCACAAAGAAAAAAACCGGCGCCCAAGGGTGAAGAGGATGGTCTGATATGACCCTTCTCCAATGACTCCTTGATATAAGATCGCATAGCATCGTGTTCAGGTACAAATAAGTTTAAAAGGCGACCCTTAGGAAATTTACCACCAGGCACTAACTCAATTGCGCAATCGTAGCTTCTGTGAGGAGGTAAGGACGCAGACTTACTTTCACTAAACACATCAGAAAAATCAGTCAAAAAGTCAGGGACATCCTGAGACTGGGGAGAGGCAGAAAAAACAGGAGTGTCAGTATTAACACATTGGCAACCCCAACTGGTCACAGACACAGATTTCCAATCCAAAAGAGGATAATGAGTCTGTAACCAAGGGAAGCCCAGTACAATAATGTCATGCAGATTATGCAACACCAGAAATTTGCAACTCTCCTGATGATCTGGTTCAACCCTCATTATCACCTGAGTAGAAAATTGGAGGTTTATTCTCCGCCAAAGGGGTAGAATCAATGCCCAATAAAGGAATAGACTTCCGCAGGGGTATCATGGGAAAGCCACAACATTTGGCAAAGTCAAAATCCATCAGGTTAATAGCTGCTCCTGAATCAACAAAAGCCTGAGCCTAAAATGTGGACATGGAGCAAATGAGGGTAACAGTCAACAGAAATTTAGTCTGAACACTACCCAAGACAACTGAGTGCGTAAAACGTCTCCCCGCTTAGGACAGACGGAAATAGCATGAGAAGCGTCACCACAGTAGAAACATAACCCATTGCGCTTTCGAAACTCATGACGCTGTGCCCCAGAAGTCACTCCATCACACTGCAAGGGCCCAGGAGCTGGCTCACAAGGCAACACCATCTCACGCATACCTCTGCGCTCACGCAAACGTCTGTCAATTTGAATAGCCAATGACATAGAATCATTGAGACTAGAGGGAACAGGGAATCCAACCATAACATCCTTTACATTCTCTGACAGCCCCTTCCGAAAAAGGGCTGCCAAAGCATCATCATTCCATTTGGTCAGGACTGCCTACTTTCGGAATTTCTGACAGTACAACTCAGCATCTACAAGACTCTGATTTAATGCCAACAAGGTCTTTTCAGCTTGATCAGTGACATTAGGTTCATCATACAATAACCCCAGAGCCTGAAAAAATACATCATTATCATTCAAAACAGGATCCCCAGGTGTCAGGGAAAAAGCCCAATCCTGAGGGTCGCCGCGCAGGAGAGAGATGGCAATTTGAACCTGCTGTGTTGCGCTCCCGTGGACTTGGGCTTTAAGGCAAAAAACAACTTACAGTTATTTTTGAAATTCAGAAATTTAGCCCGATCCCCGAAAAACAAATCTGGCATGGGAATCCTAGGTTCCACAACCGGCAACCTAGCAAGATAGGTAGCAATACTCCGAACCTCAGTGGCAAGCTGATCCACACGGCCAGACACCTGTGCAAACTCCATTGAGAGAAAAAAAATCCTCCTCACCACCCAGAGAAAAAGAGGGAAAAAATGCAACAAACAGAAAAAAAAAATCAATCTCTGACAACTCTGACAACTTTTTTTTTTCCACACTTTTTTTCCCTTCTGTGAGTACCATATAATTTTCAGTTTGGCCGGTGATACTGTTATGTTAGGTAGCTGAGGAGGACAGGAACAACAGCCGGGCAGCCGAACACCTGAGATGTTGGTAACTGATGGGTTGCAGATTCCTAAACTAACCACACAACTAGAGGTAGCCGTGGAGCGTTCCTACGTTGATCCTAGACGCCTCGTCACAGCCTGAGAGATAACTACACCTAAAGGCAGAAAGATGAAAGCTATCTGCCCCAGAGCAGATCCCCAAAGAAAATAGGAAGCCCCTAAACATGTAATGGCGGTTAGACAAGAAGAAAGCACGGACACAGACAGAAAATACAATGAGCAAATGCTGGGGCCACAAGCTGAGTAAATAGGATAGGATAGGAGAGATTACTTTCTGCAACCCAGAAAACCCTACAAAAATCCAACAATTCTGATTACAAAAATACTGAGATCACATGATCTCGCCACCCACTAAATCAGATCTCAGTGTGAACACAACCAAGCCGCAGCCGCTGAAAAAGCAGGAAAAAGCAAATGAAAAAACCAACAATGGCTACAGACAAACTGTGAGGAGCACAGGCCCCAGGAGGGGACCCGGCTGTCCTCCACAAATGTGCAGAAAACTATGCAAATAGCAAGCACAAAAAGAAAAGAAGAAAATATCTTATCTGAAAGCAGCAGACGCAGGCAAGACACCAGCAAACTTCCAAATGAACCACGAACAACAATTGAAACCAGAACAATTGATCACTGGCAACCATCATGGGAGGGAACCTCCCTTATATCAGTCCAGTCAGTGATCCCAGATTGCCATTCCTCGCTGGAAGGTTCAGCACTGTCTGTAACCACCAGAGGGGTCCTCTGCTCATTCACAACAGTCTAGTTTCCAAAATGGTGTCATTTGTGGGGGGGTTTCCACTGTTTAGGCGCATCAGGGGCTCTCCAAACGCGACATGGCATCCAATCTCAATTCCAGCCAATTTTTTGGTTTGAAAAAGTCAAATGGCGCTCCTTCCCTTCCAAGCCCTGCCGTGCGCTCAAACAGTGGTCCCCCCCACATATGGGATATTGTTGTGAATGGGTTTGAGATGAGTTCTGAGCAGAGGCTCCCTCTGGTGGTTACAAGCGGTACTAGTGAGGATTGTGAGGACTGGGAATCAGGTGTTACTGATTGGTCTTATATAAGGGAGTCATTTTCCATCAGGGTTGCCGGTGATCAATTGTTCTGGTCTGAATCCTTCTTTCCAGTTTCCTTGTAGCCTGCTGTGTCGTGTCTGCATCTCTTTCTATCAGATAAGACAATTTCTTATTTTGTGTTTTTGCTATATTTTTGCATTTTGTCCTGCACTTCTGTGGGGGCCTTCAGGGTCCCCTCCGGGGGCTTTTGCCCTCTCAGTTTAGTCCAGCCACTGTGTTTTGTACTTTTGCTTTTTCCAGTTTTTTTTCAGTGGCTGCTGTTTTGTTTTTGTTACACCAGAGAACTAATTTAGGTGGTAGAGGTCGTGTGATCTCAGGTGATTTTGAAATTAGTAGAGTTGGTGTTTTTTCAAGGTTTTCTGAGATTGCAGTAAGTACCCTTCCTATCCTTTTCTATTTAGATAGTTTGGGCCCCAGCGTTTGCTCATACTATTTTCTTTCTGTGTCAGTATTTCCTCTTGTCTAACCGCCATTACATGTTTGGGGGCTTTCTATTATCTTTGGGGTTCTGCTCCGGGGCAGATAGCTTTCCTATTTCTATCTTTAGGTGTAGTTAGTTTCTCAGGCTGTGACGAGGCGTCTAGGACCAACGTAGGAACGCTCCACGGCTGCCTCTAGTTGCGGTGGTTAGTCAGGGTACTGCAATCTCATAGATTCCAACTGCTCTGGTGTATTTCCTTTTTTACCTGCACTCCTCAGCTACCGTAACATAACAGTATCACCGGCCATAAAAATTGTATGGTACTCACAGAAGGGAAAAAATATTTTGAAGGAAGAAAAGTTGTCAGAGATATTTTTCTGTTTGTTGCATTTTTTTTTTTTTCCCTCTGTATCTCTGGGTGCTGGGGAGGATCTTTTCACCCAATGGAGTTTGCACAGTTGTCTGGCCGTGTGGATCAGCTTGCCACTGAGGTTCAGAGTATTGCTGCATATCTTGCTAGGTTGCCTGTTGTGGAACCTAGGATCCCCATGCCAGATTTGTTTTTAGGGGATCGAGCTAAGTTTCAGAATTTCAAAAATAATTGTAAATTGTTTCTTGCCTTAAAATCTAAGTCCTCAGGAAACGCAGCGCAGCAGGTTCAAATTATCATCTCTCTCCTGCGCGGCGATCCTCAGGATTGGGCTTTTTCCCTGATACCTGGGGATCCTGTTTTGAGTGATGTTGATGCATTTTTTCAGGCTTTGGGGTTATTGTACGATGAGCCTAATGTCACTGATCAAGCTGAAAAAGCCTTGTTGGCATTAAATCAGGGGCTTGATGACGCTGAGTTATACTGTCAGAGATTCCGTAGGTGGGCAGTCCTGACCAAGTGGAATGACGACGCTTTGGCGGCCCTTTTCCGGAAGGGTCTGTCGGATAATGTAAAGGATGTTATGGTGGGATTCCCTGTCCCTCTGGTCTCAATGATTCTATGTCATTAGCGATTCAAATTGACAGACGTTTGCGTGAGCGGAGAAGTATGCGTGGAGTGGTGTTGCCTTGTGAGCCAGCTGCTGAGCCCATGCAGTGTGATGGAGTGGTGTCTGGGGCACAGCGTCATGAGTTTCGAAAGCGTAATGGGTTATGTTTCTACTGTGGTGATGCCTCTCATGCTATTTCAGTCTGCCCTAAGCGGGGAAGACATTTTGCACGCTCAGTTGTCTTGGGTAGTGTTCAGACTAAGTTTTTATTAACTGTCACTCTGATATGCTCTCTGTCCTCATTTTCTGCTCAGGCTTTCGTTGATTCTGGAGCAGCTATTAACCTGATGGATTATGATTTTGCTAAACGTTGTGGGTTTCCCTTGATACCCCTACAGAAGTCTATTCCTTTACTGGGGATCGATTCTACCCCTTTGGCTGAGAATAAACCCCAGTTTTCTACTCAGGTGATAATGAGGGTTGAACCTGATCACCAGGAGTGCTGCAAATTTTTGGTTCTGTATAATCTGCATGACATTATAGTGCTGGGTTTCCCTTGGTTACAGTCTCATAATCCTGTTTTGGATTGGAAATCTGTGTCTGTAACCAGTTGGGGCTGCCAATGTGTTAATACCAACACTCCTGTTTTTTCTGCCTCCCCCAGGCTGAGGATGTTCCTGACTTTTTGTTTGATTTTTCTGATGTGTTTAGCGAAAGTAAATCTGCATGCTTACCTCCCCATAGGAGCTATGACTGCGCTATTGAATTAGTGCCAGGTAGTAAATTCCCTAAGGTCGCCTTTTTAACTTGTCTGTACCTGAACATGACGCTATGCGGTCTTATATCAAGGAATCATTGGAGAAGGGTCATATCAGACCATCCTCTTCACCCTTAGGTGCCGGTTTTTTCTTTGTGGCCAAAAAAGATGGTTCATTAAGGCCGTGTATTGATTATCGTCTCTTGAACAATATTACTGTGAAATATCAATACCCGTTACCCTTGATTTCTGACCTGTTTTCCAGGGTGAAAAACGCTACTTGGTTTACCAAGCTTGACCTCAGGGGGGCGTATAACCTTATTCGCATTAAGCACGGGGATGAATGGAAGACGGCATTTAACACCCCTGAAGGGCATTTTGAGTACCTTGTGATGCCCTTTGGGCTCACTAATGCTCCTTCCGTCTTCCAGTCCTTCATGAATGACATTTTCAGGGATTTTGTGGACAAGTTTCTGATTGTTTATTTGGATGATATCTTGATTTTTTCTAATGACTGGGACTCTCATGTGAAACATGTTCGAACTGTATTCCAGATTTTGAGAGAGAATGCTCTGTATGTGAAGGGATCAAAGTGTCTTTTTGGCGTACAGAAGATCTCATTTCTGGGATTCATTTTGTCCCCATCTGTTATTGAAATGGACCCGGTCAAGGTTCAGGCCATCTGTGATTGGATCCAACCTACTTCATTAAAGGCTCTTCAGAGATTTTTGGGTTTTGCCAATTTTTATCGTAAATTTATTGGTAATTTCTCGGTTATTGTTAAACCATTAACTGATTTGACCAGAAAGGGTTCTGATGTGGTGAATTGGCCTCCTGAGGCAGTCTCTGCGTTTCAGGAACTTAAGCAGAGATTCACTTCTGCTCCTGTTCTACGGCAGCCTGATGTTTCTCTGCCATTTCAGGTGGAGGTTGATGCCTCTGAAATTGGGGCAGGTGCCGTTTTGTCCCAAAAAGATCCAGAGACCTCTAAAAGTAACCCTTGTGCCTTTTTCTCTCAAAAATTTTCTCCTACTGAACGTAATTATGACGTGGGTAATCGGGAGTTATTGGCCATGAAGTGGGCTTTTGAAGAGTGGAGACATTGGCTGGAGGGAGCCAAACATCAGGTGGTGGTCCTTACGGACCATAAGAATCTGGTCTATCTGGAATCTGCCAAGCGACTCAATCCTAGACAGGCCAGGTGGGCCTTGTTTTTCACACGTTTTAATTTTGTGGTTTCCTTTCTTCCTGGCACTAAGAATGTTAAGGCGGATGCCCTCTCGAGGAGTTTCCTTGCGGATTCTCCTGAGCTATCTGATCCCTCTGTTATTTTGAAGGAGGGTGTAGTTCTTTCCGCCATCTCGCCCAATTTGAGACTTGCTCTGGAGGGGTGTCAGGAGGATAGGCCCGAGCGCTGCCCTGTTGGAAAATTGTTTGTCCCGGACCAATGGAAAAAGAGTGTGATGTCTGAGATTCATTGTTCCGCATTGGCTGGGCATCCCGGAATTTTTGGTACCAGAGACTTGGTTAGTCGGTCCTTTTGGTGGCCTACCTTGTCTCGCGATGTCAGGGAATTTGTGCAGTCCTGCGGGACTTGCTCTCACTCCAAGCCTTGCTCTCGCTCTAGTGGTTTGTTGATGCCATTGCCTGTGCGCAAGAGACCATGGACCCATATCTCTATGGATTTCATTTCCGATCTTCCTGTTTCTCAGAGAATGACCACCATCTGGGTAATTTGTGATAGGTTTTCCAAAATGATACTCTTGTGCCATTACCTAAGTTGCCTTCCTCCTCTGAATTGGTGCCGTTGTTCCTTCAGCACGTGGTTCGTTTACACGGCATTCCTGAGAACATTGTGTCTGACAGAGGAGTCCAGTTTGTTTCCAGATTTTGGAGGACTTTTTGTTCTAAACTGGGTGTTCAATTGTCTTTCTCCTCGGCATTTCATCCTCAGACCAATGGTCAAACTGAGAGAACAAACCAGACATTGGAGACTTATCTAAGATGCTTTGTGTCTGCTGATCAGGATGACTGGGTCTCTTTTTTGCCTTTGGCTGAGTTTGCTCTTAATAATAGGGCTAGCTCTGCCACTTTGATGTCTACGTTTTTCTGTAATTCTGGGTTTCACCCTCGATTTTCTTCAGGACAGACGGAGGCTTCTGTCTGTCCAGGTGTTGACTCTGTTGTTGAGCGTATGCAGCAGATTTGGGACCAGGTAGTGGAGAGGTTGTCCCTCTCTCAGGAGAGGCCCAGCGGTTTGCTAACCGGCATAGGACTGATGGTCCTCGGTTTAAAGTGGGGGACTTGGTCTGGTTGTCCTCAAAGAATATTCCTATGAGAGTAGCATCTCCTAAATTTAAGCCTAGGTTCATTGGACCTTATAAGATCATGGAGATTATTAATCCTGTTTCTTTTCGTTTGCTTCTTCCAGGGACATTTAAGATCCATAACGTGTTCCACAAGTCCTTGTTGAAGAGGTTTGTTGAGCCAGTGGTTCCTGCTGCTGTGCCTCCTGACCCTGTTTTGGTTGAGGGCAATCTGGAGTATGTGGTTGAGAAAATATTGGATTCTCGTTTTTCTAGACGAAGACTCCAGTATTTGGTTAAATGGAGAGGTTATGGTCAGGAAGACAATTCTTGGGTGTTTGCTTCGGACATCCATGCTAGGAGACTTATCCGTGCGTATCATAGAACTCATCCTGACCGACCTGGTTGCTCAAATGAGGGTTCGGTGACCCCTCCTCAAGGGGGGGGTACTGTTGTGAATGGGTTTGAGATGAGTTCTGAGCAGAGGCTCCCTCTGGTGGTTACAAGCGGTACTAGTGAGGATTGTGAGGACTGGGAATCAGGTGTTACTGATTGGTCTTATATAAGGGAGTCATTTTCCCATCAGGGTTGCCGGTGATCAATTGTTCTGGTCTGAATCCTTCTTTCCAGTTTCCCTTGTAGCCTGCTGTGTCGTGTCTGCATCTCCTGCTATCAGATAAGACAATTTCTTATTTTGTGTTTTTGCTATATTTTTGCATTTTGTCCTGCACTTCTGTGGGGGCCTTCAGGGTCCCCTCCGGGGGCTTTTGCCCTCTCAGTTTAGTCCAGCCACTGTGTTTTGTACTTTTGCTTTTTCCAGTTTTTTTTCAGTGGCTGCTGTTTTGTTTTTGTTACACCAGAGAACTAATTTAGGTGGTAGAGGTCGTGTGATCTCAGGTGATTTTGAAATTAGTAGAGTTGGTGTTTTTTCAAGGTTTTCTGAGATTGCAGTAAGTACCCTTCCTATCCTTTTCTATTTAGATAGTTTGGGCCCCAGCGTTTGCTCATACTATTTTCTTTCTGTGTCAGTATTTCCTCTTGTCTAACCGCCATTACATGTTTGGGGGCTTTCTATTATCTTTGGGGTTCTGCTCCGGGGCAGATAGCTTTCCTATTTCTATCTTTAGGTGTAGTTAGTTTCTCAGGCTGTGACGAGGCGTCTAGGACCAACGTAGGAACGCTCCACGGCTGCCTCTAGTTGCGGTGGTTAGTCAGGGTACTGCAATCTCATAGATTCCAACTGCTCTGGTGTATTTCCTTTTTACCTGCACTCCTCAGTTACCGTAACATAACAGGATATTAGCATACTCAGGACTAGAGTTGAGCGATACTTTCCGATATGCTAAAGTATCGGAATCGGAATGGTATCGCCGATATCACTAAAATATCGGCGATACCCGATACCGATACCGGAAGTCCATGTAAGTCTATGGGAACAAAATATCGCAACTAAAAAAACCCCATTCTTTCCTTGTAAACACTAAATATACACACATAGAATACATATATATATATATACATGTCATTGTGACATATATATATACATATATGTATAGTTTATACACTTCTACATAGTAAAATATCCTTTGATTCAATTGCCGGGTAAAGCCGGCTTCAGTGAAAAGACAGAAGCACCCGACATGAAATGACACTTGGTGTACATAGGGTTAAACATTTCTTTTCATGTCCTTTGCTATCTAATTTGCACAAACAATTAAATCAGACTATGTGTGCAAAATTTCACACCTGTAGGGGTTAATTAAAGGTGTAAATTCGTTGTAAAAAAAACGGACTTTTTTGCTACGAATTTACACCTTTAATTAACCCCTAGAGGTGTGAAATTTTGCACACATAGTCTGATTTAATTGTTTGTGCAAATTAGATAGCAAAGGACATGAAAAGACATGGTTAACCCTATGTACACCAAGTGTCATTTCATGTCGGGTCACCCGACATGAAATGACACTTGGTGTACATAGGGTTAAACATTTCTTTTCATGTCCTTTGCTATCTAATTTGCACAAACAATTAAATCAGACTATGTGTGCAAATTTCACACCTTAGGGGTTAATTAAAGGTGTAAATTCGTTGTAAAAAAAACGGACTTTTTTGCTACGAATTTACACCTTTAATTAACCCCTAGAGGTGTGAAATTTTGCACACATAGTCTGATTTAATTGTTTGTGCAAATTAGATAGCAAAGGACATGAAAAGACATGGTTAACCCTATGTACACCAAGTGTCATTTCATGTCGGGTTCTGCATTTTCACAAAAGCCGGCAATTGAATTAGCGGCTATTATACTATGTAGAAGTGTATGAACTACAAATATAAATATATATATATGTGTCACAAATTCAATGACATGTATATATATATATGAGGTGTAAAATTGCTGAAAAAAAATGCGTGGGCTCCCGCCCTATTTTCGCAACCAGACAGACAAAGCCAGTGAGTGGGGGCAGATAATAATAGCCCAGAGAGGGACCATTATTTTTGCCCCCCCCCGGCTACTAACATCTGCCCCCAGACACCCCAGGAAAGACAAATCTATAATTAGATTCGCCCTTTCTGGCACTTTGCCCGTCTATTCCCATTGCCCTGTAGCGGTGGCGAATGGGTTAATATGGGGTTAAAGCCACCTTGCTATTGAAAGGTGACCTTAAGCCAGGTTAATAATTGAGAGCTGTCAATTAGACAACTATCAATTATTAATCCTATTGCATGAAATAAAAATAAAACACACACACTTTAATTAAAAATCATTTTAATGAAATAAAGACACATGTTTTTGACCATCTTTTATTTTACTGCAAAAACCATTTCCTGTAATAAAAATAAAATAAAAAAGCAAAATTATTCTTACCTATCCCATGCACAGTCAGGTCCCACGGTGTAATCCTTCAGAAAGGGTTAATGTTTACTGCAGGGACCGCAGCTAATGCTGCAGCCTCACAGTAAACCCCAAATGAATGAGTTCCTCTCCTGCCTGACAGGAGAGTAAAGGCTGGGTGTCACATAACGATACACCAGCGATCCCGACAACGATATGCACTTGTCAGGATCGCTGGTGTATCGCTACATGATCGCTGCTGAGCTGCCAAACAGGCAGCTCAGGCAGCGATCTGGGACAGCGACACTGCGGGTAACATCGCTTAAGGGCCCGTCTCACATAGCGATATCGCTACCGAGATCGCTGCTGAGTCACTAGTTTTGTGACGCAGCAGCGAGCTCACCAGCGATATCGCTGTGTGTGACATTCAGCGACGATCAGCCCCCCTGCCGGGTATCGCTGATCGTCGCAGAAATGTCAGGACCTTTTTTTGATCGCTGGTTTCCCTCTGACAGGCACGCATCGCTGCGTGTGACAGGCGGGAAACCAGCGATCAAAGGTCCTGACATTTCAGCGACGATCAGCGATACCCGGCAGGGGGGCTGATCGTCGCTGAATGTCACACACAGCGATATCGCTGGTGAGCTCGCTGCTGCGTCACAAAACTAGTGACTCAGCAGCGATCTCGGTAGCGATATCGCTATGTGAGACGGGCCCTTAAGTGGAAAGCTTAATTGATTGCTTTCCACTTTCACTTCAGGTCAGCCAGGGACACAATCAGTGACGTCAGAGGGAACTGATTAACAAAAATAGGGGTTCCCTTCGAAAAAAAAAATGGCGTGGGGTCCCCCCTATTTTTGTTAACCAGCCAGATGAAGCAGACCGCTGAGGCCTGGATTTTCAGGCTGTTAAGGAGCCAAGATCCATGGACCTTGCCAGCCTGATAATACCAGGCCACAGCAGTCTGCATATCTTGGCTGATTAACAAAAATAGGGGATCCCCTCGAAAAAAATTGGCGTGGGGTCCCCCCTATTTTTGTTAACCAGCCAGATGAAGCAGACCGCTGAGGCCTGGTTTTTCAGGCTGGTAAGGATCCAATATCCATGGACCTTGCAAGCCTGATAATACCAGGCCACAGCAGTCTGCTTAGCTTGGCTGGTTAACAAAAATAGGGGATCCCCTCGAAAAAAAAAACGGCGTGGGGATCCCCCTATTTTTGTTAACCAGCCAAGTAAAATGCAGACTGCTGCGGCCTGGTATTAAAAGACTGTCAAGGCCCATGGATTTTGGCCCTCAACAGCCTGATAATACCAGGCTACAGCAGCCCCACATTTGGCGCATCAAAAGATGTGCCAATTGTGGCACTTTACCCGGCTCTTCCCACTGCCCTGTAGCGGTGGCAAGTGGGGTAATAAGGGGTTAATGTCACCGTTGATTGCACGGTGACAATAAGCCCGGTTAATAATGGAGAGGTGTCAATAAGACACCGATCCATTATTAATCCCAAAGTTATTAAATGTGTAAAAAAAAGACAAAGCAAGAAAAAAGTATTTTAATGAAATAAAAGAGACAACACAGTTTTCATTTCTTTTATTATACACTCATTCCTGCGACGCCATCGATCTCCTGTAAAAAAAGAAAAAAAACAAACCAACAGTATACCACCTGTCCGACGCAGTCCATAACGACAGTCCCACGACGATCCAGCTCTGCTACATCGCAATGACAGGCAGAGCCTGTCATTGCAACGCAGCACAGCTGATTACCTGCTTCCCCGGCGGTGACGTCATCGGACTGACTGCTTTACGGCCGGGATTACCCAGCAGTCACTGCAGTTATCGCGAGAAAACTGCATGTGACCGCCGGGGAGAAGAGGATGGCGGCCATGAAGCAGTCCAGGACGTGACCGCCGGAGATCTTCTGCCAGGTAAGTGCCGCTGACTCCTGACAGACCCGACAGACGGACACTGACAGTGACAGTGACATCCCGATTCCGGTATCCGATAAGACGAAAATATCGGAACTCGGAATCGGAATTCCGATACAGCTAATATCGGCCGATACCCGATATTTGCAGTATCGGAATGCTCAACACTACTCAGGACAAATTGGACAACAACTTTTGTGGTCTAATTTCTCCTGTTACCCTTGGGAAAATAAAAAATTGGAGACTAAACGATCAGGTTTGTGGAAAAAATATGATTTTTTTTATTTTCACGCCCGGGCGTTATAAACTTCTGTGAAGCACTTGGGGGTTCAAAGTGCTCACCACACCTCTAGATAAGTTCCTTATGGGGTCTAGTTTCCAAAATGGGGTCACTTGTGGGGGGTTTCCACTGTTTAGACACATCAGGGCCTCTACAAAAGCGACATGGCGTCCAGCCAATTCTGCGTTGAAAAACTCAAACGGTGCTCCTTCCCTTCCAAGCTCTGCCATGCACCTAAACAGTGGTTTACCCCCACATATGGGGTATTAGCATGCTCAGGAAAAATTGCACAAAAAACTTTGGGGATCTTGTTACCCTTGGGAAAATAAAGATTGGGGTGAAAAGATCATTTTTGTGGAAAAAATATGATTTTTTATTTTCACAGCTCTACGTTATAAACTTCTGTAAAGCACTTGGAGGTTCAAAGTTCTCACCACACATCTAGATAAGTTCCTTAAGGGGTCTAGCTTCCAAAATGGGGTCACTTGTTGGGGTTTCCACTGCTTAGGCACATCAGGGGCTCTCTAAATGCGACATCCAGCCAATTCTGCTTTGAAAAAGTCAAACAGCGCTCCTTCCCTTGCGACCTCTGCCGTGCACCCAAAAAGTGGTTTACCCCCACATATGGGGTATCTGTGTATTCAGGAGAAATTGCACAATAAATTTTGTTGTTCATTTTTTCTTTCAACACTTGTGAAAATAAAAAAAAATAAAAAAAAAGTAAAGTAAAGCTTTTGCAAAAAAAGTAAAATGTTAATTTTTTCCTTCCACATTGCTTCAGTTCCTGTGAAGCACGTAAAGGGTTCATAAACTTCTTGAATGTGGTTTTGAGCACCGTGATGGGTGCAGTTTTTAGAATGGTGTCACTTTTGGGTATTTTCTATCATATGACCCCTCAAATTGACTTCAAATGTGATGTGGTCCCTAAAAAAAAATGGTGTTGTAAAAATGAGAAATCGCTGGTCCACTTTTAACCCTTATAACTTCGTAACAAAAAAAATTTTGTTCCCAAAATTGTGCTGATGTAAAGTAGACATGTGGGAAATGTTATTTATTAAGAAATTTGTGAGACATATCTCTGATTTAAGGGCATAAAAATGTAAAGTTTGAAAATTGCTAAATTTTCTAAATTTTCGCCACATTTCCTTTTTTTCCATAAATAAACGCAAGTCATATCAAAAAATTTACCACTAATGTCACGAAAAAACAATGTCAGAATCAGCACGATCCGTTAAAGAGTTCCAGAGTTATAACCTCATAAAGTGTGAGTGGTCAGAATTGTAAAAATTGGCCCGGTCATTAAGCTGCAAATTGGCTCTGTCACTAAGAGGTTAAACCTTTATTTTGTATTTGCTGTTATGTTTCACTCTTTCTGTGATCTTTTTCTATTTCAGTACACTTTCCCTTCTTCTTTAGGAGGAACATGAAGCACTCAATGTTCTTTCAGACAGCATAGGTCTGAGTTTCCATCATCTAATCTGTGGTTATGGCTATCTCAGCTCACTCAAGAACCACTATGTACTGCGGGGTCAGGATCTCTAGTCTGTACAGTGTTACACTCGGTCCCCGTGCTGGCTCTGCTCTCCGTTCTGGTCACTTACCTTCTGCTCCCTCTGCTTCCCAGCGTCCTGCTTCCTCTACTAGTTCCTGGCACGCTGCCAGCAGGCCTCCAGAAAGAATACTTAGGACACGAGGCCGTCTCCACCCTCTCTCTTAAAGGGGCAGTGTGTATTTTTTGAAAATGTCAATCAACCAATTGCAAGCGCACTGATTACTATATCTGGCCACTCCACCATAGGGGGAGTGCCAGAGCAACGTATTTCTATCATTGCTATATCCAGTTCTGACTCTGATCTGTCTGCGCTGCGTTAGCAGTCTCTGTGCTTCGCTCATTCTGTTTGTCTCCACAGATCTTTGGGATTCTGTATCCGGCTATCTCTGACAATCTCGGCTATCACTGGCGCAAGTGTCATCCCGTTCCGCCATCAGCCATCCGTATCCGTGGACTGTAACAAGGTTACTGGAGCCAGCCTGCTACCATCCACTCTGAACCAGGACCTTCCTCATCTACGTTTAACCCTCCATGGTTTCTGCTATCTTATCTGTTACCCCCTTTTGGTCCCTCTGGGACAGCTGCCACGTGTCCGGGGTCTAACTGGAGGTAGCACCTGTGTCCTCCGGGTATTCCATTCTGGTCTTGTTCGAGGGGCCTTACTACGGGTACCCGGGGCTCACTAGTCACGCCCCCTTCGAAGCTCCCCGGTCCGCGGTCTCGAGGTTTCACTTCAAAAATAAAAGACGAATGTGAACTTCACCATCTCTGCTTCCGCTTCCATTCGTTACCTACAGGAACCAGCAGGGTTAGTTGCAGTTTTTAGTTCATTTTCATGAGTGAGTCGCTACACTATCATAGCAAAAAGGCAAGAAGTAAATTGGTCTTATGGGTTGCCAAAAGTCCTATAGCAACATTAAAGGAGCATAAAGAATTTCTTGCTGTTTGTCTACTGCATGTGACAGAAGTCACATATATTCTTCAAAAGTCCGGTCTGTGGAGTAGGGTGGCAAGATGGAAGTCTTTTTTTTTTACAAAGAAAACCATCCAAACCTGGCTATTTTTTGCTAAAACCTATGTCACGTCTATCAAAAGCATGTGGGAAAAGTGTTATAGTCTGATAAGTCCAAGGTTGGACTTTTTGGCTATAATTCCAAAAGGTATGTTTGGTCAAAGCCAACACTGCACATCATAAAATGAACACCATACCCACAGTGAAGCATGGTAGAGGCAGCATTATGTTTGGAGCTGCTTTTTGGCACCTGGAATTGGGACATTATTTCAGTTCTTAATTCAGTTCTTAGTTTAAGGCACTCCCTCAAAACAAATTTTTTTAGAGCGGCCTATCAAAGTCATTTTATGTGTAAGTGTGCGTGTGTAGCTGATTCAATATCTCCATCTATCCCTCACTCCCTCAAGATTGCTGGACCATCATTGTAAATACACTATTGTAAATACACACCTGTACTTTGAATCTCCCCCCACCTCATTGTAGATTGTAAGCTCTCACGAGCAGGGTCGTCTTATCTTTGCTTTAATTATTGTATTGTTAACGTTGTTACTTATGACTTGTGTTTTGAAACTGTTAAACTGTAAAGCATTGCAGAATATTGGCGTTATATAAAGAAAGATTATTTTTATTATAGTTCTTTATTTTTCTTTTTCAACCCAAAAAGATTTAAGGTATTTTTCAATTGAATTGTACAGATTATGATTGACAGGTGGAAAACGTTCTGAAATGCTATGTGCACATGTTGAGTATTTGGTTGTAGAAATTTCTGCAATGTTTCTGCATCTGTAGGAATTTGTTGGCAGCAAAAATGCAATGAAAAATAAGCACTTTTTGTGTGCTTTTGGTGTGTTTTTTTATGCGCTTTTGTACTAAAATGAATTTTTTTTAAGAGCTAAAGATATTTAATAAAAAAGAAAAAAGTTATGTGATGTAATTTCCTTGTTCAACCCCTGATTTTACATGCTAATTTATCCCATTCAAGATGAAAAATATCATATCAGCCCTCAGCTACCCAAGAAATGACCATTCATATTTTAAGCACCAATTGTGGCACTTAGCCCAGGCTGTTCCTGATGCCTTTGTGCAGTCACATCAGGGTAATGGGATTGGGGTTGGTGTTTGCAACTGTCGCTGACCCTAAATCCTAGATTTAGTAATGAAGAGGTGTCAGACAGATACCTCATTACTAAACCTGTAAGAAAGAGTTAAATAGACACACACACAGAGAATAAAAGACTTTATTTGAAATAAGACAGACACATTCTTTAGTCATTTAAATTAACAAAATACACTCACCCAGGTCCGATAGTAATCCAAAGGTTAAAGTGATGTCCCACGCTGTCACTAGCTTATGTGGGAGCATTCACAGAATGAACCTACATAGTGGGTGATTTTATGCAGCGTCAAATAGAAGCACAGTGGGCATGAAATCTCTATAAATCCTATCCACTGTGCTTGTATTGTAGAACTCAGCAGTTTGGACACAGCGCAGGTGAGCTGCATCCAAACCACTGCTTTGCGGATCCTGGGCACATGCCTCAATTGGCAGAACTTGACGCACACCTCGATACCTGGTGGTGATGATGCACATTGGGTTATTCCAGTTCATTTCAGTGGGCTCCATGCTGACATTTATTTTTTTTATATATTAAAAAATGGCTTAGGCTCCTGCATAATTTTCATAACCAGAAGAGTGAAAGCCAATAGCTGATGACTGATATTATTCTAAGAAGATGCCAATAGCCATTAAGATTCCCAGGCTAGTAATGAAAGCTCACAACTGTTTGCTTAGCCTTTATAGGCTAGTTTACAGGGGGACCCCAGAAAAAATTTACTTAGGGTCCCCTAAGTAAACCATCAAAGGCTAAACAGACAGCTGTGGGCTGATATTAACCCCTTCATGACCCAGCCTATTTTGACCTAAATGACTTGGCCATTTTTTGCAATTCTGACCAGTGTCCCTTTATG
Organism: Oophaga sylvatica; assembly: GCA_033576555.1. NCBI lineage: Eukaryota > Metazoa > Chordata > Amphibia > Anura > Dendrobatidae > Oophaga > Oophaga sylvatica. The sequence continues at coordinate 55,422 of JARQOD010002536.1, read as the reverse complement.
AGGTAATAACTCAGGAACGCTTCAACGGATCATAGCGATTCTGAGATTGTTTTTTCGTGACATATTGGGCTTCATGATAGTGGTAAATTTAGGTCGATAATTTTTGCGTTTATTTGTGAAAAAAATGGAACTTTGGCCAAAATTTTGAAAATTTCGCAATTTTCAAATTTTGAATTTTTATTCTGTTAAACCAGAGAGTTATGTGACACAAAATAGTTAATAAATAACATTTCCCACATGTCTACTTTACATCAGCACAATTTTGGGAACAATATTTTTTTTTGTTAGGAAGTTATAAGGGTTAAAAGTTGACCAGCGATTTCTCACTTTTACAGCAAAATTTACAAAACCATTTTTTTTAGGGACCACCTCACATTTGAAGTCACTTTGAGGGGTCTATATGGCAGAAAATACCCAAAAGTGACACCATTATAAAAACTGCACCCTCAAGCTACTCAAAACTACATTCAAGAAGATTATTAACCCTTCAGGTGCTTCACAGGAACTAAAGCAACGTGGAAGGAAAAAATGGACATTTTAATTTTTCCAACAAAATTTTTCTTTTAGCATCAATTTTTTCATTTTTGCATGGGCAACAGGATAAAATGGACCCTAAAATTTGTTGGGCAATTTCTTCTGAGTACATAGATACCTAATATGTGGTCATAAACCACTGTTTGGGCGCACGGCAGGGCTCAGAAGGGAAGGAGCGCCATTTGACTTTTTGAATGGAAAATATGCTGGAATATTTAGCGGTTGCCATGTCGCATTTGGAGAGTCCCTGTGTGCCTAAACATTGGAGCTCCCCACAAGTGACCCCATTTTGGAAACTAGACCCCCCAAGGAACTTATCTAGATGCAGAGTGAGCACTTTGAACCCCCAGGTGCTTCACAAATTGATCCATAAAAAAAGAAAGTACTTTTTTTTCACAAAAATTTTCTTTTAGCCTCAGTTTTTTCATTTTTACATGGGCAACAGGATAAAATGGATCCTAAAATTTGTTGGGCAATTTCTCCTGAGTACACCGATACCTCATATGTGGTCATAAACCACTGTTTGGGCGCACGGCAGGGCTCAGAAGGGAAGGAGCGCCATTTGACTTTTTGAATGGAAAATATGCTGGAATATTTAGCGGTTGCCATGTCGCATTTGGAGAGTCCCTGTGTGCCTAAACATTGGAGCTCCCCCACAAGTGACCCCATTTTGGAAACTAGACCCCCAAGGAACTTATCTAGATGCAGAGTGAGCACTTTGAACCCCCAGGTGCTTCACAAATTGATCCGTAAAAAAAAGAAAGTACTTTTTTTTTCACAAAAAATGTATTTTAGCCTCAGTTTTTTCATTTTCACATGGGCAACAGGATAAAGTGGATCCTAAAATTTGTTGGGCAATTTCTCCTGAGTACACCGATACCTCATATGTGGTCATAAACCACTGTTTGGGCGCACGGCAGGGCTCAGAAGGGAAGGAGCGCCATTTGACTTTTTGAATGGAAAATATGCTGGAATATTTAGCGGTTGCCATGTCGCATTTGGAGAGTCCCTGTGTGCCTAAACATTGGAGCTCCCCCACAAGTGACCCCATTTTGGAAACTAGACCCCCAAGGAACTTATCTAGATGCAGAGTGAGCACTTTGAACCCCCAGGTGCTTCACAAATTGATCCGTAAAAAAAAGAAAGTACTTTTTTTTCACAAAAATTTTCTTTTAGCCTCAGTTTTTTCATTTTCACATGGGCAACAGTATAAAATGGATCCTAAAATTTGTTGGGCAATTTCTCCTGAGTACACCGATACCTCATATGTGGTCATAAACCACTGTTTGGGCGCACGGCAGGGCTCAGAAGGGAAGGAGCGCCATTTGACTTTTTGAATGGAAAATATGCTGGAATATTTAGCGGATGCCATGTCGCATTTGAAGAGTCCCTGTGTGCCTAAACATTGGAGCTCCCCCACAAGTGACCCCATTTTGGAAACTAGACCCCCAAGGAACTTATCTAGATGCAGAGTGAGCACTTTGAACCCCAAGTGCTTCACAAATTGATCCGTAAAAAAAAAGAAAGTACTTTTTTTTTCACAAAAATTTTCTTTTAGCCTCAGTTTTTTCATTTTCACATGGGCAACAGTATAAATTGGATCCTAAAATTTGTTGGGCAATTTCTCCTGAGTACACAGATACCTCACATGTGGTCATAAACCACTGTTTGGGCGCACGGCAGGGCTCAGAAGGGAAGGAGCGCCATTTGACTTTTTGAATGGAAAATTAGCTCCAGTCTTTAGCGGACACCATGTCATGTTTGGAGAGCCCCTGTATGCCTAAACTTTGGAGCTCCCCCACAAATGTCCCCATTTTGGAAACTAGACCCCCTAAGAAACTTATGCAGATGCGCAGTGAGCACTTTGAACCCCCAGGTGCTTCACAAAAGTTTATAACGCAGAGCCGTGAAAATAAAAAATCATTTTTTTTTCTCAAAAAATGATTATTTAGCCCCCTATTTTTTATTTTCACAATGGTTACAGGAGAAATTGGACCCCAAAAGTTGTTGTCTAATTTGTCCTAAGTACGCTAGTACCTCACATGTGGGGGAGAACCACTGTTTGGGCACACGTCAGGGCTTGGAAGGGATGTAGTGACGCTTTGAAATGCAGACTTGATGTAATGGTCTGCTGGCGGGCAGAGCCCCTGATGTGCCTAAACAGTAGAAACCCCCCACAAGTGACCACATTTTGTAAACTAGACCCCGCAAGGAACTTAACTAGATGTGTGGTGAGCACCTTGAACCCCCACGTGCTTCACAGAAGTTTGTAATGCAGAGCCGTGAAAATAAAAAATCATTTTTTTCCTCAAAAACTGATTTTTTTAACCCGCAATTTTTTATTTTCACAAGGGTAACAGGAGAAATTGGACCACAAAAGTTGTTGTACAGTTTGTCCTGAGTACACTGGTACCCCATAATTGGGGGGGAACCACTGTTTTGGCGCATGGGAGAGCACAGAAGGGAAGGAGCGCCATTTTGGAATGCAAACTTGATGGAATGTTCTGTGGGCGTCATGTTGCGTTTGCAGAGCCCCTGATGTGCCTAAACAGTAGAAACCCCCACAAGTGACCCCATTTTGGAAACTAGACCCCCCAAGGAGCTTATCTAGATGTGTAGTGAGCACTTTGAACCCCAAGGGCTACACAGAAGTTTATAACGCCGGGCCATGAAAATAAAAAAATCATATTTTTTCCAAAAACATGATCTTTTAGTCCCCAATTTTTTTCTTTTCCCAAGGGTAACAGGAGAAATTAGACCTCAAAAGTTGTTGTCCAATTTGTCCTGAGTACGCTGATATCCCATATGTGGGAGAAAACTACTGTATGGGCACACTTCGGGGCTCGGAAGGGAAGTAGTGACGTTTTGAAATGCCGACTTGATGGAATGGTCTGCGGGCGTCATGTTACGTTTGCAGAGTCCCTGATGTGCCTAAACAGTATAAACTCCCCACAAGTGACCCCATTTTGGAAACTAGACCCGCAAGGAACTTATCTAGATGTGTGGTGAGCACTTTGAACCACCAAATTCTTCACAGAAGTATATAACGCAGATCCGTGAAAATAAAAAATCATTTTTTTCCACAAAAATAACTTTTTTAGTCCCAATTTTTTTTTCCCAACAGTAACAGGAGAAATTAGACCCCCAAAGTTGTTGTGCAATTTTTCCCGAGTACGCTGATACCCCATATGTGGGGGTAAACCACTGTTTGGGCACACGTTGGGGCTTGGAATAAAGGGAGCACTGTTTGACTTTTTGAACGCAAAATTTGCAGGAATCAATGGTGGCGCCATGTCGCGTATGGAGACCCCTGATGTACCTAATGTAGGGATGTAGTCTCGCTGGTGTGCGACCAGAGGTAAGCAGAAGGACGACTCTTCCCGGTTCTTTAAGCAAGTTTATTAAGACATCATAAACTTGCTGTCAAACAGAAAACAAAACAGCCTTCTCCGGCACAAAGTAACAAAAAAAACAGCTGTAACATCCTGGCACTCTAAGTGAGTACTCTCTTCAGCACACACACTGGAGGTCTCCTCAGAACTCCCACACTGGAGGGTTCCACGCCTCCAGCCACTCACACCTGTGGTCAGCATTAGGCTCATTTATATATACCAGACATTCAGCTAAAACACAGAGCACATGACAGGTCACATGGCAGTGACCTCATCACAGGTCCTCAAACCACATACAAAGGTATAGTGAAGTCTTACTATCGCTACATACCTCCCCCCTCTGCCTAAAGCCGTAGGCTTGGCACATTTCATTCACCGACTAGAAACTTTTTCAGTCGTCTCCACAATTAACCGGTCTGTCACAGTATGGCTTAGGTCACTGAGTCCTGAGCTAATTAAGGTGTCACTGCCTCTACCTCTCATTTCAGGCCATCTATGTTCCGTCTTAGTTTCACTTTGATGACTTTCACTCTGAAGCGAACCTCTGCGCCTCTCTATACTGTGGGTTAAAGGTGACTGCCTTTTTCCCCCCAACTCTTGCAGCTGTCTGTTGGTCTGCTCCTTCTCAAGTTTTAGCTGCTCTATTCTTCCCTGGTATACCTCCAGGAGCATCCGGATCTTCCTAGGGCTTTCCACCAACCCCCTCCGACTTGGAGGTTTTCTTGTTGGCTCCCGACATCTCTGCTTCTCGGGAGGTATTGTAGTGGCATAGCTCTTATGTCCGCCTCCCGCTTCACTGTGACTTTCCGGGTGTGGCCATCTGACCCTTGCTGACTTTCTTCCGCCGTCGAGGCCCCTTCTTTGGTCAGCCTCTTCAGTTCACTCTCCTCCCGTGCACCCGGACTGGGAGTGCGCAACCGTTCGATTTCCCGGTCTGTCGTGGATTTCCTGAGCTGGGTATTAGCCTCCTTCTCTATCTGGAGTTTCTGGAGAATTTTCTCTTGCTCCTCTGTCCAGCAGCGTTGCTCATCCTCTCTCCGTAGAAGTTCCTGCTGAAACTTCTCCTGGGCCTCTCTGAGCATCTCCGTATCTTTCACTAGAACTTGGTTCGCCGTCTGGCACGCTGATAGTTGACCTTGGACTTTAGAGACTTCTTTCTCCAGATCCTTCACTCGTTGCTCAATCCCTTGTCTCCGTATCCTTTCTCGCATGACTGTCTCTTTAAGCAGCTCTATCTCATGGTCTTGCTCTCTTTTATCCCGTACATGTGGCACCATCATTTCCCCCTTATTTCTCTTCTTAGAGAGTATAGGCTGTCTGGCCTTTCCGCAGCCCCTGCGGGGAGGAGAAGATCCGCCACTGGTACCCAACTCCACCTTGCTGCACTCGCTTTCACTTGCGGTTAAGTTACCGTTTGCATAGGAGTCTTTCCCACTCCCCTGTCGTCTGGGAACAGCAAGTCCCCACTTAACCAGGTGTCGGCCCCTATTTCTGGAGCTACCCAGTTTCCTCCGGTCCTATATTTGGTCACCCCAAAGTCCCCACTTTGGTCTGAGCCACACTTTCTACCCGTCACCAGGCACTGGGTATCTTTGACTATAGGGGGTGCTACCTCTGTTTTGCCCCCTACACTATCAGCAGTCACTACAGCCGCCTGCAGGGATGGGTCTCCCTTAGGGTCATTCTGGTTCCCTTCTGAGCACTCAGCCAGTCCTTCGTCCCACACCTCCCAAAACCGTTTCAAATCCTGGCCTATTATTATAGGGTATGGTAAGTCTGGGACTACAGGGACATCATGGGTAGAAATAATAGTGGACGTCTCAATAATTAGCCTGGTTACCTGATACTCCCTAGTGACCCCATGATTGCAATTGACTTCCATTTTCCTTCCGGGAATTAGATAGACAGGGAGTGTGTCGCTCATTAGTGTCACCTGGCTCCCTGAGTCTAGAAGTCCACTCACACACTCTCCATTCACTATTAGAGAACAGTTCAGTGCCCCCGGTCAGATGTAAAGTCAGTACACCATCCTGGACATACGCTGTTCGAACCCTGAACCTGGCAATAGTCCGTCTGTTTATTTGTCGCCACCTCTTTTCTCCTCATCGACTCAGTTTGGGACTCCACCCTCTCTGAGTGTGGCAGTACTTTATTAGGGTTTACTGGTTCCTCATTCTCGCTAGGGACCTCAGAACCCTTTCCCCACAGATCCCAAAACAGACAAAAATCCTGGCCTATAATTATAGGACGCACCAAGTCCCGAACGACGCCGACTTCATGGGACTCAGTGCCATGCGTCGTTTCGATGTCCACTCTGGCCATAGGGTAGTCCTTTACATCACCATGTATGCATTGAACACCAACTTTTTTTCCGGGTAATATGTTGAGAGGAAAAGTGGACCTTACCAAGGTCACTAAGCTCCCAGAGTCTAACAGCGCCGTTACTGCTTCACCGTTCACCTTCACGGGACAGACTTGAGGACCCTGGTTGGGGAACGGGTTCCTACTGCAGGCTGGATATTCATACCATGAAATACGGTGTCCTATGCTGCAGTCCATCTGCTCGGTAGTCTGGGGACACCGGGTAGCTATGTGTCCTGGCTCGCGGCACCTCCAACAAATAATATCACCTGCAGTGACCTTGGGCACCACCTCCCCCCGCAATTTTGACCTGGGGCGCCCCACCCCTTTTTGAGACTCTGCCCCCTGTTGGGGCCGCCAGTACGGAATGGGCTGCTTCCCCAAGGCACCTTCCATTCCCTGGTACCTCTCGACCAGTCCGACCAGTTCATCAGCATTCCGGGGATCACCCTGGGCAACCCAAGTCTGTAGGGGCTTTGGCAGGGAGTGCACAAACCGATCCATGACGACTCTTTCTACCATCTGTGCCGGCGTAGCGGACTCTGGCTGTAGCCATTTCTGGACCAGGTGTAGCAAGTCAAACATTTGGGAGCGAGGTGGTTTGTCCCGGTGATAAACCCAGCGGTGCACCCTCTGTGCCCTGACAGTCATTGTTACCCCCATACGTGTGAGGATCTCCACCTTTAGCTTGGGATACTGCTGAGCGTCCTGCACAGTCAAATCATAGTACGCCTTCTGTGGTTCCCCTGTCAGGTATGGGGCCAGTAGCTCTGCCCACTGCTCTGGGGGAAGTCTTTCCCTCTCAGCAACCCTCTCAAATACAGTCAGGAAGGTTTCAACATCATCCCCGGGGGTCATTTTTTGTAATATGCGTCTTACCGCCTTTCTGACGTGGTTGTCATCAGCCAGACCTGGGGTTGGGGCACTCGTCCTGCCCTGGATGGCGGTTGTCAGAAGCTGTATCTGCTGCCGATGCTCCTGCTGGCTCTGCTGCATCTGCTGTTGGTGCTCCTGCTGGCTCTGCTGCATCTGTTGCAACAACCTCCTGTTGACTTCTTGCTGCTGTACCTGCGCCTGGACCTAGTGTTTTAGAAGGTCCTCCATTTCTCTGCTGGTAACGCTGCTCGCACGTCTCCACCAACTGTAGGGATGTGGTCTCGCTGGTGTGCGACCAGAGGTAAGCAGAAGGACGATTCTTCCCGGTTCTTTAAGCAAGTTTATTAAGACATCATAAACTTGATGTCAAACAGAAAACAAAACAGCCTTCTCCGGCACAAAGTAACAAAAAAACAGCTGTAACGTCCTGGCACTCTAACTGAGTACTCTCTTCAGCACACACACTGGAGGTCTCCTCAGAACTCCCACACTGGAGGGTTCCACGCCTCCAGCCACTCACACCTGTGGTCAGCATTAGGCTCATTTATATATACCAGACATTCAGCTAACACAGAGCACATGACAGGTCATATGGCAGTGACCTCATCACAGGTCCTCAAACCACATACAAAGGTATAGTGAAGTCTTACTATCGCTACACTAAATAGTGGAAACCCTCAATTCTAACTCCAACCCTAACCCCAACACACCCTAACCCCAACCCTAACCCCTACACACCCCTAACCCTAATACAAACCCTAACCATAACCCTAACCCCAACACACCCCTAACCCTAATCCCAACTCTAACCATAAACCTAACCACAAGCCTAACCCTAATCCCAACCCTAACCCCAAAACACCCCTAACGCTTATCCTAACTCTAACCCTAACCACAAACCTAACCCTAATCCCAACCCTAACCCTAATTCCAACCCTAACCCTAATTCCAACCCTTACCCTAGTTCTAACCCCAACCCTAGTTCTAACCCTAAGGCTGGGTTCATATTGCGTTTTACCAGCCCGTTCAACACGTAGCGTTGACGGGCTGGTAACGGTATAGCATAACGCGATCGCTTTATGCTATACCCGCTAGTGCAGAGGAATCAGCGATGATTCATCTGTGCTAGCGGTGACGGAGCCCAGACGCTGCAGCCTGCGTCCAAGGCTCCGTCACTGAATGACGACACGTCGCGAACGCATGCCGCTTCATGGCATGCATTGCGATGCGCACACAAATGGGGTGAATGGCAGCGTTAACGGACTGCGTTACACCGCGTTATACCGCGGTGAAACGCAGTCCATCTAACGGACTGCCATAATGCAATATGAACCCAGCCTGACCCTAAGGCCCTGTGCACACGTTGCGGATTCACTTGCTGATTTTTCTAAAATCGACAGGTAAAACGACCTGCCTTTTACCTGCGTATTTAGCGCGGATTTGCTGCGGTTTTTCTCTGCGGTTTTACGCCTATAATGGAATAGGTGTAAAATCGCTGCGGAATCCGCACAAAGAATTGACATGCTGCGGATTTAAAACCGCAGCAAATCTGCGCTGAAAAATCTGCAGCATGTGCACAGCGTTTTTTTTTACCATTTATTTGCATTGTACTGTACATGGTTTCTGGATCTGCTGTGGATCCGCAGCGCCAAATCCGCTGCGGATCAGCAGCGAAATCAGCTGCGGATCAGCAGCGAAATCCGCTGCGGATCAGCAGCGAAATCAGCAGCGAATCAGCAGCGAAATCAGCAGCGGATCAGCAGCGAAATCAGCTGCGGATCAGCAGCGAAATCAGCTGCGGATCAGCAGCGAAATCAGCTGCGGATCAGCAGCGAAATCAGCTGCGGATCAGCAGCGAAATCAGCTGCGGATCAGCAGCGAAATCCGCTGCGGATCAGCAGCGAAATCAGCAGCGAATCAGCAGCGAAATCAGCAGCGAATCAGCAGCGAAATCAGCAGCGAAATCAGCTGCGTATCAGCAGCGAAATCAGCTGCGGATCAGCAGCGAAATCAGCTGTGGATCAGCAGCGAAATCCGCTGCGGATCAGCAGCGAAATCCGCTGCGGATCAGCAGCGAAATCAGCAGCGAATCAGCAGCGAAATCAGCTGCGGATCAGCAGCGAAATCAGCTGCGGATCAGCAGCGAAATCCGCTGCGGATCAGCAGCGAAATCCGCTGCGGATCAGCAGCGAAATCAGCTGCGAATCAGCAGCGAAATCCGCTGCCGATCAGCAGCGAAATCAGCTGCGGATCCGCAGCAAAATCCGCAACGTGTGCACAGGGCCTTAATACCCAATCCCAATGCCCTTGTATGCTGTAAGAGAAAAAAAAGCAAAAAACAACCATCTGCTCACCTGTCATAAATGAAAAGATAATCGATAATGTCCCACGATAACCCTGATAATTTTGAGAGCAGTCACTGATGTAACTGCTCTCAAGGACGGCGGGCTCTCACTGACACTGGAAGTAATCTCTCCTGTGTCAGTGTATAGCACTAAGCTGGTATGAGAAAGTTTACCGGAGTTTATCAGCTGCATGAGAACTTTCTCAGCGGTGGTGCGGTAAATGATATCACCAGGGTTCATCAGCTGATGAACTCTGGTGAACTTTCTCACCGCAGTTCAGCGATGCACACTGAGAAAACCCAAAGGTATGAACTGGGACGTAAATTGGTGTGCATGCAGCATATAAGCATATGTTCACACTAGCCACTGACCATAAAAATGCAAAGACAGAAATAATATGCAGTATTTAGTTAACATGCTTTTTGATAATAAAAATGCAAAAGCCATCCCACCTCGTCAAGGCAACGTCCCAATTACGGTTGCCTTGATGAGACGGGATGGCTTTCACATTTTTTTTTCTAAAAAAAACATGTTAACTAAATGCCGTATATTATTTTCATGCAGTATGCTACTTATTAATTTACTGCAGGGTATTTGATCATTATGTTTCTGTCTACAGTGCTACACACTGCAGGAGCTATTACATTCTCCTGTCAGTGTGTCGTCAGCTGCCGGGTAGAGCATTCACATTAGCTGATGTGAATGCTCTAAAAGTGATGCAAATCATTGTGGGTTGGTATGGATTATGATGGATAGGTGAGGGATATTGTGGTTTATTATTTTTTCTCTTTTCCAGGTGAGATGGGCATCGGGGATTAATTGTTAAGGTGAGTATATGGTGTTTATAATTTTTCATTTTTTACAGGAGGCAATGGCTTCAGGGATTAGGTGAAGGTGAGTATACTGTGTTTTTAATTTTTATTTCAACATTTATTTCTTTATTTTAATCTTTTTATTCTTTACTTTGGGCACAGGTGACGGCTGATGACTATGCCCACCAGCGGCGCCTGATTGCGACAGAAGGCATAGACTGATGGAAGTAGTTGTCTCTCATTAGCAAATTCCTATTACTAGCGGTAAGCTTTTTAGTGTGAGTTACAGTCACAACTGCAAGGTCACGCTGACATCTGACAGCGTGACCCCACAGCTCTCTGACTGGCAGTAACGATCTAACCGCCGATCAGACCCACTGGTGTTTCCCGCGCTGTCACACAGATGGCAACGTAGGAAACACCCGAGGAAGTCCATAAAAATGCAAGCAAAAACTCAGCAAATCTGCAAGCATTTTTACACGTATTTGACTCAATTGAAGCTAATGGGTGAAAAACATGGCAAAAAAATGCACAAAGAAGTGACATGCTGTGGATTTAAAAGCAGCACAAATCCTGAAAGGAAAATTACTGATCATGTGCACAGCACTTCAGGATTCTCATTGACTTTCCTAGCATAATGATTTGCTAGTGGTTTTGGGCCATTTCGTGCTGAAAATGCCACAAAAACGCATTGAGTACACTCAGCCAAGTGATTATTCATGGTTTGATTTTTTTTACATGGCAAAAACTTGGCATTTTAACAGAGGTGTGTAGGCTTTTTAATCTCCTGTAC